>RCUC01148016.1:0-26107 GCA_003697995.1 Taxidea taxus jeffersonii
GGGAGCAGTTGGAGGCGGGGTACCCTCCCCTGCGCAGGAGAGCTGTATGCCTGTTTACATTTGACGACTTCCCACCTTCCTCTGCAGCTATTTCTGAAGCTGGGAAAACAACCGTGACTTAAAATGCACAGAGGTTTTGCGTGGGGGTGTGTGTGTCCTGACATAAAGCTCAGAGCACACCCGCACACGTGTGCGCAGGGGAGCCCGGGGGGCTTGGCTGCCCAAGACGCGGAGCGGTGGGCAGGAAGAGGGTAGGGGATTCTGCTGTCTACTGTGTGCGTGGAGAGGCAGCAGGAACCAGCTGAGTCCCAGGATGACCTAGTCATGGGCCTGGACCTAGGCCAGTTGTCCTCCTGCACGTACACACCAGAGGCCCCTGCCTCCTGCCTAGAGTTGGCAGGAGGGAGCAGAACCCACCGTCAAAGAGATCTTACCATTACTTATCCCTTCCTACCAGAGCACGCTGGAAAGATGTACTGACTTCTCAGAGCATTGGCTCCTTATGTCTAAAATGAGGTGGTCAGGGGCACCTGAGTGGCTCAGTGGTTAAGCCTCTGCCTTCGGCTCAGGTCATGGTCTCAGGGTCCTGGGATCGAGCCCCATGTCGGGCTCTCTGCTCAGCGGGGAGCCTGCTTCTCCGTCTCTCTCTCTCTCTGCCTGCCTCTCTGCCTACTTGTGATCTCTGTCAAGTAAATAAATAAAATCTTAAAATAAAATAAAAGAGGTGGTCATCAGGGTTAAGGGAGCTGAGTGTGGCACACACAGGAGGAGCTCAATAAACGTGAGCTCTCATCCAGCTCCGGTCATCCCCCCGGGCTTGGGAGACTCTGCAGCTCTAGGACTTCTCAGGGGGAGCAGAAATTGGGTCCTGTTGCTCAACAGGCCCCTACTGAGCTCGTCCACTGTGGCCCAGCGTGGCCGCCAGGTGGCATGGGGAAGCAATGGGCCAAGATAGAGAAACAGTCACACCTTTACAGAGTGACCCTCTGGCAGGGCTGAACAATGCAAAATGATTAGGAGAGCCCAGGGCAGTTCCGAAGGGCAGAGAAAGCTGCGGGGCTGGGGAGGGGTCTTCTGCTAGGCCTAAGCATCCTCCTGGCTTTGGCCGCTGACTGAGCCACAGGTGTCTCACCTCCAACACCTTTGTTCTAACACCTTTGTGTTACAGAGGCTCAGATGTGTGCAGGGGGTGAAGGAGCCACTTAAGACGTAATTAAAAACCTCCCAAGAGTCGCCTTTCCCTCTACCCCAGGCAGCACCGTCCTCCTGACGCCCCTCTGGCTAGGCAGGTGGGGGAGGCAGAGGGCCTCCTCCTTAGCCAGGAGCCCAGGGCTGGGGTTCGGCACCCAGAGAGAGGCAGTGGCTGGATGACTCACGTTTGGCCACACCCCTGATCCCAAGGCTTGGCAATGGCCCAGACAGGTCCTCCCCTTCGCTGCTGAGCATGCAGCCCCTTCCAGGGAGGAGCACCGAGCTGCCTACTCACCTGCCAACATGGGTTCAGGCCGTCTTGCACATGCCCACTCATGCCCACTCATGCAGGCTGATTAGCAATCTTTGCTGGGAGCTGCAGAGAAAGCTAATGCCTTTTATCTATAATCTCCGGGGTGAGCAGGAGTTCAAATGATTGTGTGGACATTTTCCCCAACTGGATTTCAAGCTCCTTGCAGCAGGGGCCAAGTCTGACATGCTTTTCGCAACCCCAAAGCACTGAGTGCAGGGCTGGACATACAGAGGGTGCCTGTGAAAGATATGAGCCTCCCATCGACCCCGCATGCAGGCAGAGAAGGGATTATTCAGTCTGTACCTGCAGCGGAAGCACCTGAGGCTTGGAGGGCTTACATAACTTCCCAGAGGTTACGCATCTTCCACATGGCTGGGCCAGAATTCGAACCTAGGTCTCAGACTCCAGAACCTGAGCCACCAGCCCAGCCAAGGCTTGTTGCCTGGTGGATCCAAGTCTGCCTTATAGGAGCAGAGCACAGGGCTGGCCCAGAGCGCCTGCCTCAGATGCAAATCCCTTCAGAGCTGACCTGAGTCCTCAGCTACTCCTCCCCCAGAGCCACCTGATGGGCCCCTGCAGACACCACTCCTTGATTTCAGGCTAGAGGGACACCCCCCTCCATGTGGACAGCACGGGGAAGACACTGTCCCTGTGTGAGCATGGCTGGCCCTGGCACCAGGGGGACATAGAGCCAGCAGGCTGCACACGACCTCAGTGTGCTTTCTGACTGGAGGCTGGGGGCTGGGGGCTGGCAGCTGCTGGCCAGCCTTGGCCTTGAATGATGGGAGACTGAAGGCCCTGGGGCCACAGTCAGGGAGGCAGGGCTGTCCACTCCAGGGGCAAAGCTTCTCTTGCAAGAGCTGGCTCTGCAAGGTATGTGGGACTCACCTCCTCCAGGCAGCTGCTCTGGATTTGGTATGAAGTGTGGAATGGTCATAGTGGAATGGGCCCTTACATTCCCTATTAAACTCAGATCCTTGGCAAAGCTCTGAACGAAGATTTTGGGAGAAGCTATTGTCAAAGGCTGCTCCTTCTCCTGCCCCGCCCCCCGGCTCAGTCCCGCCCCTCCCGACTCGGCCCCGCCCCTCCCCGCCCCGCCGCTGGGTCCCCGCGCTCCTGCGGTTTGCGACCGTGCGCTCCTCCAGGTGGTTGGTGGATACGGAGCCTCTCCCTCTCCTCCCTTCTTTCCCCTTCCCGGCAGCCTCCACCCGGCCTCCCAGAGCCAGAGTCAAGGGTCCGGAGGGAGGAGTGGTGGTGGTGATCGATGGCCTGGCCTTCGCCGCTTCAGTGCCCGATCCCCCTGAGCTGCGGAGACAGATGGGCAGCATAATTGAGTGTAGCGTTGATAAACTCCGGCCTCCTCACCGGCAGATAAGCGCTGGGTGGGAGGGGCGCAGGGGAAGAGAGGCCAGTCCTCCATCTGCGCACCTGGCCTCCTGCTCCTCCTGGGAGGTGAGCCGGGCTCCTCACTCCCACCGCTTGTTGAATCACAGACAGGCAGGACCTCGGAGCGAGCCGAGGGGAACTGAGCGTTTATCTAGCCTTGCAGAGTGTGAATTCCATAAATAACTTATGCAAAGGAGGAGCGGTGGAGCGGAAGGAGCCTGGGCTTTGGCATCAGTCAGCCTGGCTCTGCCGCCTGCTGTGTGACCTTGGGCCAAGCAGGCAACCTTGTGAGCCTCAGATGCCCCAGCTGGGAAGTGGGGATAAATACCCTCCTCCCAGAACCACCGCTGGGGGCGTGCGGGGGTCAGGTGTACAGAGCGCTGTGCATGGCCTTCATTTGCCACCCTCACAGCTGCCTCTCATTCCATCTTACCACCTACGTCTCAGCTCTCACCTTTTGTGATAAACTCAGAAAAAATATTTTGAAGTGTAACATATGTACAGCAGAGTACGTACATGGCACTCGTCCCAAGTGCTGGGCTCCACGAGCTTCCCCATTAGTAGGTACCCGGACAGCCACCAACCAACACAAGATGTGAAGATTTCCAGCACTCCAAAAGGATCCCAGGGCGCCCTCCCAGTCAATATCCAGCCATGTGCCCGAGGCAGGAAGATGGCAGGATGACCTCCCGCCCCGTACACCCCTGGCCGCTCTGTGCCTCTCCTCCAACCTCCCTTCCCCAAAGCCCCGCGGGGTCCTGGCCACTTCCTGATGCCTCCTGTCCACCGCCGAACGCCGAGGTCTTCCCTTTACAGAGAATGGGGCACCAGGCACGAGGACAAGTGTGGGGGTGGCCCGGAAGGAGAGGCTCAGCCTCGCTGCTCGCCATCCCCGGCCCTCTCCACCCAGCTGTCAGAGGCTCTTCCTCTCGACTTGCCCCACATCCAACACCCCACATCTCCCACCATGCCTGCTCTTGGTTCTGCCCTCCCACGCCTGTCCACCAGCCCCGCCGTCCAGCAGTCTCCAAGATGGGAGCTCTCCACCACCTTGACTTGCTCCTTTCCCACCTCCCACACCCGCCACAGTGCTTGCACTTACTTTCCCCTCTCCTTTCTTGTCGTGACCCTTACATCGGTCAGCCTTTTTGGGGGGCCTCCCGCTCACCTCTCCATGGCCATCTCATTCCCAGACACCCCACGCTCCCGCGAAACTGGACCTGCCATTCCCTTCCATACCTGGGACCCCTCGCTCCGCAAAGCCCTTCTCCAACTCCAACCGTCAGGTCTTCTTCAGCCACAAAAGCCCGTCGTCCCCCATGCCACCTCCTCGGTGACACTTTGCACAGGTCTGACTCCCTCCGAGAAGAGTGGTCTCTCCCACCGCATCCCAGCCCCGGAGACTCTTGGAACAGACCTCCTCCCGAGGAGCCCCTTCCTTACGGTGAGTCCGGGAGTCTGACTTCCCAACCAGGCTGGGAGCTCCTGGAGGCAAGGGTGCTTTGTTACTGTGGGTTCATGTATCCTCAGAGCCCTGTGCAGGGCACAGGCTCCCTGTAGGGCTTGGAGGCGTTCTACGGTGTACACTGTCGATCTCAGCCCATGCAGCGGGGCACGGAAACAATTTAAAGTGAGTCACAATCTGCATTTAAAAAAAATGAAATACTAGGGATGCCTGGGTGGCTCAGTTGGTTAAGCGGCTGCCTTCGGCTCAGGTCATGATCCCAGCGTCCTGAGATCGAGTCCCACATCGGGCTCCTTGCTCGGCAGGGAGCCCGCTTCTCCCTCTGCCTCTGCCTGCCTCTCTGTCTGCCTGTGCTCTCTCTCTCTCTAATAAATAAATAAAATCTTTAAAAAAATTTTAAAAAATGAAATACTATAGAAAATAACACTGAATGCAGCTAGATGGAGCATGGTTTTGCGAAGGTTTAGCTCTGTTTTGCATGCACACGTCCACACTTGGGCGCAGTCAGGAATGTGATGCAAAACCGTGCATTTGCTTTGCCCTTGGGTCCCGGTGGTAAAAGCCTAAAAACCATTACTCCACTGAGCACCTCTTCTCGGTGAGGCTGAGCCCTTCTGCTCCCTCCGATGCCTCTGGGAGGATGACCTAAGGCGGAGTCTCAGAAGAAAGGTGTGACTTTCCTGAGTGCCTGCCCTGGGCCAGGATTTCTGGCTTGCTCCCAATCATCAGCCGAGAGGTGGGTCCTTGACAGACCCAGAGCTCAAGCTCAGTGGAGCTGTGGGGTCAGACCAAGGCCCGCAGCTGGAACATGCGAAACTCAGATTAGGGTCCAAGGTGTCACTGCTCGCCCTTTCTGTTTCCGTGGCTCTGGAGCCAAAAGCTGATTTCTGAGAGTAGGTGGGGAGGGGGTGGCTGGAGGAGAGTTGAGAAGGAGGTGGGAGGGCACCTCCTGGGGAAAGGATGAGGGGCTCCCTTCTCCACCCCTGCCCCCCTTTCCTCTGTAGTGCAAGGAGGGAGCATTCCAGGAAAAACCCCTCCCTGGCTCTGGAGGACAGGGCCTTGTCCCAAGCCCAAGTCTCTCCATTCCCTGTCTCCCGGCTGGCCTGGGCAGAGGGTGCTAGAATTCTGGTGTCTGGAAGGGAGCCTGCCTCTTTCTTTCTTAATTAGCCGTGGAGGGTGCCAGGAGGTAGCTGCACTGCGGGAGGCTGCAGGGGAGTGGGGAGCGGGGAGCGGTGCAGGCTGAGCCTGCCGCTGCCCTGTGCTGCCAGGTTCTGCTGACCCTCTGCCCACCCGCAGGACGCCTGCCCTGACCCCTCGACCCCTCTCCTGGCTGCCATGGTGCCCCAGCATCCCTCCATAATGAGCTGCTGGTTCCTTTCAGTCTGTGTCTCCCACCAGACTGTGAGGCCCTCCTCCCACAGTCTGGCACACAGTAGGAGCTTAGGAAGTATCCGCAGAAGGACAGCAAGAGGGAGGGCAGGTGAGGCAGAGCAGGGAGAGAGGGGGGCTGCTTGCGCAGATGCTCTTGGAGACCAGGCTGGTCAGAGTCTGTGCTCAGGCCCTTCTGCCTCTTTTCTTGCCCCCTGGAAGGAGACACACGCTGCTCCTGGGGTCTGTATTCTTAGGGGGTTGGTCTGTATTCTTAGGTATGTCCCTGGCTCCCCTGTCCTTGGCTTGTTGGGCCTGCCCTCTGGTGGAGACACCACTGCTCTCCGACTCAGGCTTCTCTGCCTCTGGATTCCACATGATTCTAGGATGAGCCTCGCCCTTCTAGAGTACTCCCAGCCCCCCTCTGACAATCCTGTGGACTCCACCAAACCCTCTGAGAGCCGAGGTTAGTGGCTCAGGGGTGGGCACTAGAAGTAGCTCTGCACCTGAGTCTTGGTGCTGGTTCGGTGACCTTGAGCACCCTCATGCAGGGTCTTCCTCTGGGTCTGGGGAGAGAGCCTACCTCCTAGGGCAGCCAGACAAAGAGCCCATCTATAAAATGCCCGGTGTTGAGTAGAGCGCCTTCCTGTTTCATCCACCTCAGTCTGTCTGAGGCCCGGTTCCTGGCTTCTAGACCATCTTTGCAGCAAGCCAGCACCAGACTGGCCTGTGGCTGGTCGCCTGGCCTCCAAGGCATGGGCACCCTCTCCTAGGAACCCTTCCCCTGTAGGCTGCCACTCCTTCCCTGTGCAGCTAGCTGCCCTCCCTGGGGCCTCCAAGTGGGGTCCTGTCTCAAGTCTCCAGGACAGCTCTGGGACTCAGCTCGTTTATAGGTCACTGCTGTCCTACACAGCCCTCACCCAATAAACAACATGGCTCCTCCTGGCTTAGGTGAGCAGTGCCTCTGTTTCCCCCAGATGCTCCCTGGCAGCTGGGAGAGGCTGAGGGTAGAGTTCTACAGGGCCCAGCCTGATGGCAGCCCATGGTGGTTCCACAATGGCTATGGATCCTCCCAAGTCAGAGGGGCGGCCAAGCCCAGCTGCTGATCCATGGGCCTCTCCAGCCTCCCTCCCTGTTGCTCCCCTTGGCCCTCCTACAATCCAGTGTGGATGCAGGGGTGCTGGGCAGTTCCTGCATTGCTCCAAAAAGGCTGCCTCCCCGCCCTGCCGTGCCCCCACCGGGGCCCCAGATTATCTCTTGAAACACAGTAGATCCCTGGGAGCTAAGTGCGAGGCCAAGGGGAAGGGGTGGGGGGGATTTCGGAGGGGTGCAGTCCATGCTTTCTCCTGCCCCTGAGCCTTTGCACAAGCCGGGTCTTTGCTCAGGGGGTCCTTTTCTCACCTGTGTATCTTGGGACTTCCTTCTCATCCCTAAAGTCTTCCCTGACCTTGGCCTCTCCTAAAAATTAATCACTCCCTTGCTACTTCCCTCATCCTCTGAGAACCCGCGCCTCTTCTCTTGGACTGTGAGTGGTCCCAGAGCAGCTCTGTGGCCCTGGAAAGAAGAGAGGGAATCAGCATTGTCTGAGGTGAATGGGGAGCTAGATGAGGAGGCTTCTCTCTCCACAGTGTTGGGGTGCAGAGGGAGGGACACCGGGCACGCTGGGGATCAGGGGAGATGCCCGGGACAGGGGGTTGGGGAGCAGACCAGTTAAACAAGGAGAAAGGCCAAACCTCTTCTAACGGAAAAGGAAAATGAAATCAGAATGAAAATTGATGAGGCGGAGAGAAAAGGAGACTCGTTTCGTCAGCAGGTTTGCCAGATGAAGCTCAGAGATAAATCACACTGCCAAGGAGCCTCTGTCCCGGCGCATGGCTCCCGCCTTCTCCCTCTGTCCGCTGTCTGGGGCAGCCTGCGGGACAAATGGATGTGGCAGGGCCCGGCTGGTGGGTTGTTTTCTCTCCTAACGGCAGTGAGAATGGCCCGTCAGTCCTCAGCACCTCCTCCGGGTCCCGGGTCCCCTCCCCAGTGCCGCTGGCCTCTCGCTCTGCAGCCCAGGTCAGGCCTGGGATGAGCATTTCTCAGAAGTTCTCTCCAGCCTTCTCTGCCCCTCGCGCATCTTCCCTGAGGCCCAGAACGGGGAGCGGAGGTCAGGACACGGGACCCAAGGGTAGACGACAAAAGATCGGGCTGCGTTCTAGTCTCAGCCTGGGTACAGACCTTGGGACGTGTCGGGACCAGGGCTTCTCATCTGTGAAATGGGGTGGTTGGGCTGGACCAGCAGCTCTCCAACTGGGGTCCCCAGACTAGCCGTGGCAGTGTCACCTGGGAACTTGTTGGGAAGCTGAGTCCTTGAGCCCAGCCCAAGGATGGCTACAGAGTCAGGAGCTCAGAGGGTGGGCCGTGGTAACCAGGGCTGAACAAGCCCTCTGCGGGGGATTCTGACCGATGCTCCTGCTCAAGGCTAGCAGGGCCAGATCCTCTGTAAGGCCCCTCCTGCTGAGATCCGAACTCTGCAAACCGGGATGGTGCCTGCTGGGTGCGCTCAGTGACGGCCATGTGGATGGTGAGTTTCTCGTCACTACAATGACAGTGAAGACTCGGGTATCCCAGACCCCCTCACACTTTCTGTCATGGCTGCAAGGAAACGGTTTACCTAGTGAGCATTAATAGAGCTCCGACTGTGTGCTGGCACTGTGAGGGGGTAGGGATGCCAGGTGATGGGAAGGGCAGGCCGAGAGTCACAGATTAAAAAAAAACAACCCTGATCTACTAACATCTGATAAGAGCGGTCACAGAAGCATATACTGAGGGCAGCAGGGGCACAGTCTAGCGGAGAACGCGATTCTGCCACACATAGGAGCTGGGCAAATTTACTAAAAGTCACTGAATTGTACAAGGCAAGTTGCTTTATGATAAAGTTCCTTAAAACAAATTCCCAGAGGAAGTGTCGCACAAGTGGTGGGAGGCATTCTACGCGTACTGGGGACACCAGGAGCAAAGGTCCTGGAAAAACAAAACAAAACAGAGGAAGTGAGTGCCAAGAACCGCGTGGTCCCCCTTTGGGCCGGAGAATGCGGGTGATGTGTGAAGAGGCTGGAGAAGCTGGTCAGAGCCAGGATGGTCTGGATCTGCCCGCGGAGTGTGGCCAAAGGAGCCTCCAGGCGGCGGCTACCGTGGCCTTCGGTCATAATCCATCAGGACCGGATGCCCCTCGCCACTTTGGTTCCTCTGGGTTTGTGATCCTACGTGATTCTCCCGACAGCCCAGGGAGGTTGCAGATGTCATCACCCCATTTTAAAAAATGATTTTTTTGATTGATTGATTGATTTTAGAGAGAGAAAGAGAGAGAGCAAGAGCAGGGGAGCGGCAGAAGAGAGAGAGACAGAATCCCAAGCAGACTCCACGCTGAGCCCTGAGCCCAACGCCAGGCTCAATCCCACATCCCCAAGATCATGACCTGAGCCAAAATCAAGAGTCAGCCGCCTAACCCACTGAGCCACCCAGGCACCCCAGGTCATTACTCCATTTTATTGGAAAGGATAGTAAATGACTTGGCCCCAGGTCCTACAGCAAATAAGTCCTAGAGTCAGAGCCTGAAGATACAATGTGCTTTCAAGGCTGGTCCTGATTTGGCAACTGTTGATTGAAAACTGATTGTGAGCCCGGCCTTGGGCCAGCAGCCTGACATGAGCCTGAGCTGAGTGCTGGGAGGCACACTGTGGGAGGGGGTTAGAGCCCCATTTCCCTGATGTGAGAGGGCAAGGGACCTTGCTCAAGAAGGTCTACCTGGTAGAGACATGACCCAGAGAGGTTCTGCTGTTGCCAAAGCCTAAAGGCTGCTTTCCAAAACCCGTGCTCTAGACCCTGACCCCACATACTCCTCCACCCCCGCTGCCCAGTTCTGCTAGGACCCAGAGTGCAATGGGGGAGATTTCCAGTGACTTATTCAACCTCCCTTGGTGTGGGCCAGCCCAAGAGAAAAAAACTGGCTCATGGTCTATGCTGAACAGCCCTCCTTCCTTGGAAAGTGAAGGCCCTTTCCAGCCTGGCAGAGGCACCTTCCCCTCCAAGCCTGTCTGCGCCTTCTGAGCCCAGTGCGCCTGCTGGGGGACCAAGGGCTCCCGGATGCCGCACAGCCCAGCGGATGGAAATGCTTCCCTCTGTAATCAATACCAGGCATAATTCAGTGACTGCGGCAAGTACAAAGGAGTGGAGGTTAAATCAATATTTAGAAGCTTCAAAATTAAACTAATTAAGAACAAGTCTCAATGATTTTTACTGTCTGGGAATAAAAAAGATAAAAAGCCCACCTATATTTCACGATTCTACCTTAGTAGCTCGTAATACTTTGGGAAGAGCAGAAGACGAAGCATGGCCCAGCCAGCCCCAGCTTTCTGCACTGCAGGAGAGGGGAGCACCTTGTCCTTGGTGGCACATAGGGAGGACAGAGGGGGTGGGATGGAGCACAGCATGTAAACAGCATGTTGTAGAAGGACATGGGCTTGGGATAGGGACCATTATGGGTTGAACTGTGACCCCCCCCCAAAGATATATTTAAGTCCTAACTCCCAGTACCTGTGAATGTGACCTTAATCTGGAAATCGGACCTTTGCACGTGTAATCAAGTTAGGATGAGTTCATACTGCATTAAGGAGGGTCCTCCTCCAGGGACTGGTGTCCTTATAAGAGAAGGAAAGTCTGGACACAGAGAGGCACAGGGAGAATTCCATGTGATGGCTACAGCTGAGAGCCGAGGACTGCCAAAGGCCAAAGGCCAACGGCCAGCCCCAGGAGCTAGGGAGAGCGGAGCAAGGACTCTCCCCTGGGGTTTCAGAGCGGGTGTAGCCCTGCCGCACCTTGACTCCAGACTTCAAGCCTCCAGAACTGAGACAATAAATTCCTACTGTTTTTAAGCACCCCGGTTCCTGGTACTTTGCGATGGCAGCCCCAGCCCACGGACACAGGACACTTGGATCCTGGTTCCTGCTCTGCCATTTACTAACTGTGTGAGCCTGGCGAGATGCTTCCCCTCCATGAGTCTCTGTTTTCTCCTCTGAAAAACAGGGATAAGACTAGTACCTTCTGTCTTTCATGCAGAGACATGGTACGGAGGAGATGAGCACATGAGTATGAAGGGTGCACTCTGAGCCGTCAGTGCTCCAAATATGTCACAGAGGCTCATCGCTGGCAGCAAGGGTCTGGGAAGGGGCCCAGGAACCGTCTGTCAGATGGGCAGGAAGTTGCTGCCACCTCGTTGGCCTGGTCTAAAAACCCGGTCAGATCCCAGGTGTGAGATGTCTGCATCATTACAGATGTTATATCCACGAGCGGTATTTTTCCTGTTGTTCTCAACACTCTTATTTGCTGCCCACTTGGCCTTGGTTTTCTCATCTGTAAAATGAAAGGATTGGACAACATTATTTTATAGGTATTTTCTGGCATCATTCTCTGGGCTTATTTATGTGTATATTTTAAAAGGATAGTATGTCTTAGCAGCCCAACCTTGTTCTCATCCTTCAACATCTCTCTGAAACCCGGCAGCCCAGGACAGTTCAGAGGGACGCCAGCTTACAGCCATAACGAGAGATCGGGAGTGTTCTGGGGCTTGGCGCCCCTTGGCCTCTCCTGCCTGGGTTAACAGAGAGGGACCCAGAGCGCTTCTCCTCTGTCTTCCCGCGAGCATACCAGGCATGAAAGGAACAGGAAACCATGCAGGCAGCAAATAAAATCTGTATCGATCATGAGATGGCTGGCATCCCACTCCGGCTGGCTCCCAGGACTGTTCGTCTTAAATACACGGTCCTAATGATCCACTTGTACTTAATACGGGAGCTGGGTCTTGTTCAAGTGCAGTGGGATGGGATGGCTGAGTGTGGAGCTGATGCCACTCTGCCGGGCCCTCTTCCAGGTCTCTGGGCGCAGATAAGATTCTCAGGTAGCTTCTCTGAATGCAGTGGGGTTCTCAGATAGAGGGACCAACCTTCTGGCCCTGGGACAACCAACATTCTTCCCAGACGGTATTAGCGTGGAGAAGGAGCATCTGTTTGCACGCTGTCCCCACAGGATGGGTGACACCAGCAGCATCACTAGGATAATGATTACCACAGCTCTGTGCCCTCAGATTCACTGCCACGCCACCATCGTGGCCGCCGCACCTGCAGCCTGCCATCTCCACCAGCAGCACCGGCCCCATTGTGCTGCTCTGGCTGCCATCACCACACCCATCACCTCCTCCATCCACTGCCATGTCATAAGTACCCTACTCATCGTATGAAAATTTGTAACGGTTCAGGTACGGAATCTGAAACAGGTATGGATTTTGCCACTGGAAATACACATTAGACAGTGAGACCCCTATAATGCTAACACAAGAATGAGTGTTCACATGGACTCAGAGGCTCCCCCTCCCCCAACGAAGCATGAACATGGTTGTACCATGCACACAGGGAGAGCATCAGGGGAAGGGAAGCGGGCAGAGGACCTCTACATTCTGCTTGGGGGAAATAAAAATGAGTCTTTTGCTTCTTATTATCTCTGTTTCTCAACTCTGGCTGCAGCATTGAATCAGAGAGGGATCTTTTATTTATTTTTATTTTTATTTTACTTTTTTTAAGCAATTCCACATTGGGAAGCTCCCCAAGGCGGGGGACTCCCAACCTTGAGATCAAAACCTGAGCCGAGATCAAGACCTGAGCCGAGACCAAGAGTCGCACGCTTAACTGACTGAGCTGCCCAGGCACCCCCCATACAGGGATCTCTTAAAATATTCTGATGCCTATATCCCGCTCCAGTCCAGTGAGATCGATCTCTGGGGATACGATGCAGGCATGGTATTAAAAACAAAAACCAAAAACCAAAAAAGCCTCTCCAGGATTTCTTTGTATGTAAATCTTATATCAAAAGAGAAAACCCTGTAAACCGAAATTGAACTCCACTATCGTTGATGCTAAAGTATTTAGGGCAAAGTGTACTGATGTCTGCAATTTCCTTTGAAATGCACCAAAAATAAAATGGATTTATGGATAGATGGGAGAGGAAGGTGAGAACAAGTCTAGGAAAAGGTTAAGGGCAGAATCTGGATGGTGGGATGTGGCTGTTCTTTGCCAAATCCCTTCAACTTTGCCATATACTTCAAATGCTTCGTAATAAAATATTGGGGGGAGAATTCCCAAGTGGTTTAATAGGAAGCCAGGACTGAGAACCACTGCATGGGACGGAAAAATCCCACATGCATGTGTGTTTCTCATCCCCCACCCCCGCCCGCTCCTCCAGTCCTCAAACCCATTGGAATCTTGCCCAGTACTTCCTACCCTTCGGGTCGGGGAACACGCCGGGAAGTGTATTCGTACACTGCACCTGAGGAGGCTGGGGCAAGCGGCCAGGGAGGGGCCAGGCTGCCCCCCACCTCCAGCCTCATGGGGTGGTCCCGAGCGCCCAGGGCTGTCCTGGGACTCACGGTGGCCCTGCCTGGCAGCTGGCTCTGCTCTGCTCAGATGCCCCTGAGTGTCCCCTTTCTAAAGCCCTGGCTCAGCATTCTTAGCGAGGATGTGATGCTTTCCCAGAAAAATTAGATCAGGGGCTATCGCGGTGTGTGCGTGTGCGTGTGTGAGTGTGTGTGTGTGTGTGCACGTGGGTGGCGGGGAGGACACTGCAGGCAGGGCTACTCTGCGCCTCATCTGCATGCCCCCCCCCCCAGCCCGCCCGCCCTGGCTCAGGGAGCGCCATGGCAACACGGTGCCCTTTAAACATGCGAGTCTCTGCTGCCGCTGCAAAGCAGCATTAGGCAATTTAATTAAGGAGCTGGCAGCAGACAAACTTTGTGAGTTAAAGGCATTTTATTAAATCCCATTGTATTATGCAGCTCAGATCCCCCAGGAGCTGCAGAGCTGGGGGAGGACAGAGCATTTGCTGGGGTTTTCTTTTCTTTGCTTTGCTTTTTCTGGCCTCCCTTCTGCTTCATGAAAGCAGTCACTGAGCGTAGGGGGTCCCAGCTGTGACTGCCACCCCCCCCATCCCCCAGCTTGGGCCTTGGCCTAGGTCTGCAGGCAGCAGTCTGGGGACCGTGATCAGCAGGACGGGCCCCGTGTGTCGCCATTTGCAGAGTGCCTTCACACTCAGTACCTCTGGGCCCAGGCCCCCGACCCCGCTGCGTGACCCACTGCACACGCCTCACGTTGCCGGCCCCAAGCTCTGTGCTTCCCAGGCATTATCTCACTGAATCTTTCCACGCCCTCGGAGTAGGAACTGCTGGCATTCCCCCTTTAGAGCAAGGGAAACTGAGGCTTAGTGATGCTAAACAGCCTGCCCAAGATCTTGTAAGTATGATGCATGGCGGAGAAGTAAGCCCAGACAGGCCGAGCGCAGAGGCCAGGACTCAAAGCATGACCCCCTGCTACCTTCCAAGGCTGGGGATCTTCTCCTCTTTCGCCCTGCAGAATGGGTTCCACTCCAGCCACCCAGCTGGGATAACTCTGCTATCTCCATTAGGCAGATGGTAAGGCTGAGGCTAAAGAGAAATGAAGCCTCTTTCTCAAGGTCATACAGCTAGTCAAGGGCAAGAACCAGTGCTTTCAACAACACATATCTATATAAAATATACACAGGACATGTACATGGGGATCTGCATGTATGTATTACACGATTATATATTTCAATAACAGCGTTGAGATATGATTCATGTACCATAAACTCACAATCATGTTATACCTGAAAAGCAAATTTAATAGTTGGATTTCCCACTGGGCTTAAAGATGCGTTCTTGTCTCATAGGAAGACACAGGTTTCGCGAACGTGGGCTGCGTCGTCCTGGAAGGGGCCCTGGGGAGCTATAGCGAACCCTGCTCCCCCCGGAGGCCTGTGTCCTCTGCCCCTCCCCCACCCTCGCTCTTCATCCATCACCGTCCTCTCCCTGCCCCTGCCAGACCCTCAGGTTTCCACCCGGCTCCAGGGTCTCCCCTACCTGTCCCCACTAACTCCACTAGCTAGCCCCGGTGACCCCATTGAGAAGTCCCTGGAGGGGCGGCTGGGTGTGCAGTGGGGAATGGGGGACCTTAGTCCCACACTGCCGCCAAGTCTCCCAGGGAAAAATCTGCCTCCAAAGGGTTTGGCAGTAAGAGAACTGGTCTGGGTGGAACTTCGCAGGTTCTAATCCCAGCTCCGCCACTTACCAACTTTGGACCGATCTCACGGAGCCCTGTTTCTTCTCATCTGTCAAATGCTGACAAGAACGTCTGTCCTGAATTCCAATAGGTACCAGTTATTGAATGCTTACCAGGTGCTGAGCCGTTTTACAAAGCTTATTTCTTATTTAGTCCACACAAGCCGTCCCCCAGCCCCTGCCACCGTGACAGTGAAAGGGAAGTGACGGCACAGAGACGTTAAGCAACTGGCTGAAGATCACACAGCTAGCACCTGTAGAAGCTGTGCCTCAAGTCCGGCCCTGTGAGATGCTAACCCCCTCAACTGCTGGCTGGGAGGAAGCCTACGGGATGATGTGTGCGAAACAGAAATCTCCAGAACAACGAAAGCAGGGGGTCTTCCCTCGGACCCTCACATGGCTCTGCTACCTAGAGGCTCACCAGCTTTTCTTCCAGAGTGTTCCAGGGACTCATCACCCTCCCCTCTGACGGAGCGGCATGGGCAGGGTACATGTGAATGTGTGCACGTGTGAGCGTGTGCGTATGTTGCACGAGCATGTGTGTGTGTGTTGGGGGAGGCGGTGGGCAGGGAGGTGCGCGCCCAGCCAGATGAACCAGCTGGGAGGGGCAGATTTGGAGGCCGGACCTGGCCAGGGCTTGCTTTCCTGAATGCAAGTCCTGGGTGGTGCCGGATTGCTTTTAGAGCCGTTTTCCCAGGGACTTAACAGGGGAACATTCCCTTCTGTAATAACCATAAAAATAATAGTAATTAACACAGCTGTAGCTTATATTTCTCCAGCATGTCTCTTGCCAGACCTCAGAACCCTGGGCCAACAGCAGACCTGCAGGTGTTACAGCCTCACCTTGGGACCTGGGAAGCCTTAGTGTCGCCACGCTTTCCGACTCAGGGCTGGGTGGCCAGTGCAGGTGTACTCAGATCTGCACCGGGAGCTGCCCTTTGAGTGCCACGGCAGGGCTGGGAACTGACCCCAGGCCTCCCCACTCCACGCCCTCAGGTTTTGGGATGGCCTTGTGCCCAGGAGTCAGAGAGGGTCAGGGAGAGAGCGAGGTGTCAGCAGTCTTCACCCAACCTCCAAAGCTGCCCCCCCGACCCCTGGTCTTCCCCACACAGCCAGTTCTGCCTCGGGAAGGCTGCCGCCCTGCTCCTGCAGCCAGTGGGGACACAGCCCGCAGGTCTGGTCCCTGCAGAGGATGGCTGATGGCTTCCTCTGGTCCCAGCCAGGAATCATTACACACCCAATGTCTAGTTTAAACAGGTGACAAGGCAGCTTTATTCAGAGCGTGCATGCTTCCACCCTCCAGGGAGGGACAGGAGCTTCCGGGGGTGGCCAGGGTTGGGGGGACCTTGCCACAATGGGCTCTTCTCCTCCAAAGCATTTTCCAGTGAATTTGGTGCAAGCTAGAGTTCCCAGGGTCTTGAGTGGTGGGGAGCCAGATGGAGTTTCAGACAGAGAGCCCATGACAGATGCCCCAGGCACATGCCCACTCCCTGATGGCATAAAGAACAGCAGCAATTTCAATACGCAGAGAAGACAAGGCTCTCTTGGGGCCAGTGGCTTCAACCTCATAGCACACACACTCTTGAAACCAGTTACTAGACCTAAGTTGAGCATTTCCTTTGCTTTCTCCAAACACTGTAGGACAAAGAAGGGGTTAGGAGGGGAGACAAGGTCAGGAACTATGTTTATCATGAATATATACCCCCAGCATCTCCAGGGAGAAAGCCTAATGAATCTCGAGTCCATAGATGGACTGAAGAGTGTAGAAGTACCTACAATTGTGTGCACACACGTGTGTGTGTGTTTTCCTGGAGAGAAGGGCTGATGCTTGCATCAGATTCTCAGTGGGGTCACAGACCCCAAAATGTTAAGAAGCACCGCCCTCTTCCTCGGTCAATTCTGATAATGATGGGCTGGCCAACTTTTCCATAAAGGTTACTGCATCTTCCTGAATGCAGAGGTGGATTCTGAGGCCTGGATTCCACCTGCTTGAAGAGGGGGGCTAGGATGACTTTGGGGACACAGCTACAGCAGGACGATAACAGAGTCTTTTGCCAGGCAGAGCCGTGGCTGCTTCGAAGCCAGAGGCAGTGACGAAGTGCCTTCCCCCTCACCTCATATTTCTCACTGTGACAGCTCCATATCTACTGTTCCCTGTCACCCTAGTGACAGCCTTCTAACGATGGAGGCAGCATCAGTGTCATACACATTCCTTCAGAACCTCAGGGCTAAGAGGAGATCAGGTTCAGGAAGCTGGGAACCGAACTTTCTGCATGGCAGCGTGGAAAGCACAAAGCCTTTTGGCAGCTGAGTTCATATCCCACTTCTGTGTCTTCCTAGCTGTGTGACCTTGAACAAGTTACTCAGCCTGTCAGTTTCTCTATCTGTCGAATGGGAATAATACCTCATGGGGTTATCCCGAGGATTAAATGAGGCAATGCTGGCAGTCTGGCATAGTGCAGGCACACAGAAGGAGCTCAGCCGATGAGTTCTCCTCCCTGGCAGGCCCACGTGGGGACCCACACACCTCCATCCCTCTGCTGCGTCACTACAATATCAGAGGAAATGGCGCCCCAGGTGCGTGGTTGCGGGTGATAGGTCAATGGCAATCAGGGTCCACTTTCCCCACATCAACCAGAATCTTCTGATCCTTTGATTTTTCCTGGCTTGCCTGGGGTCCCTTCTCCTCCATGAAGTGTCCCTTACAGTGCTCTGCCCTGACATTCCACAACTGGCATCTACACATCCCGTCAGGATCCCACAGCCTCCCTTCCATCTCTTTCTCTGTGGTGCGAGAGGTCACTGCTCCCCTCGATCAAAGGGCAGACCCCTTGGTTGCTCCAGCCATAGCTGCCCACCCAACCCCCCTGCCCAAGTCCCATCCCTGCCCACCTCTCCAGGCCCTCCCCTCCTCTTCTCTTCCCCTAAAAGCTGCTCTCTTTTGTGCTTTCAGGCCTTTGAACCTGTTTTTCTGGAATGTCCTTCCATTCTCTGCTTGGGGAGTTCGTAATTATCCTCCAAGTGCCAGCTCAATTGTCAACTCCTCTGCAACACATTCTCTCCCTTGGCTTGCTCCCGCAGCACCTTCCCTGGCTTAGCAGGCACCATGGAAAGGCCATCTGCCTCCCTAGTCTGGGCTTCTGCAGAGCCTGGGCTGGGCCTGGTCCCTCCCGGCCTCCCCTCAGCCCTGCCCAGAGTCTGGCAAGTGGTCTGTAGTCAATAAATGTGGGCTGGGGTAAAATAAGTCCGAGGCTCGCCTCGGACAGAATGCTTGACAGAATGCTTCCTGTGAAGGGGGCAGTCCCTCCTCAAGGGTGGCTTGCTTGCATCCTGCTGACATGTGGCCCAGCCCTGTGTCCCGACTAGACTCACAGGCAGGTGACAGAGGCTGACCTGCGCATCCCACCTGGATTCTGCACGTGGCTACTCCAAGCTGTGAGGCAAGGGTAGAGGAAGCCTGGAACCTTCTCCACCTCACACCTGCACAGGAGAAGGAGAGGCCGAGGAGGGGCTGGGGAAGGGGGCTGACAATCGTGAGCACTGGTAGTGTTAGGTCTAGCTCTATGAGACTGGCTTCCTTGACCCATCCCACAGATGAGGTACACTGAGGCTCAGAGGTGGCTTCCTGGCAGAGAGCCATGCACGAAGTGGCATGGAGCCAAAATGAGAGCCGGGTTGGTTCAGGTCTAGAGCGAGTGTTCTTTTCTTTACAAGCTAATGTCTTCTGCGGAAATCATCACACAGCACCCAGAAGAAACAGGAATGGGGGAAAGGCTCACAGCGAAAAACTTTTCCTTTTTTTTTTTTTTAAAGGCTTATTTATTTATTTTGGAGAGAGAGAGCACAAGCAGGGGTAGGGGCAGAGGAAAAGGGAGAGAGAGAATCTCCAGCAGACTCCCCACTGAGTACAGAGCCCCACGCAGGGTTCAATCTCATGACCCGAGATCATGACCCCAGCTGAAAGCAAGAGTCCAATGCTTAACAGGCTGAGCCACCCAGGTGTCCAGCATAGCGACTTCTTCCTCTAACTCAGTGACAACCCGGGAGCCTATGTTCTGCCTGTTTCTAACCCACAATGTTTGGTTACCTGCACTATTTGGCCAAAGCCTCAACCCCCAAAGGGTGGCGAGAAAGTTGCAGGGAGGGCTGGGGAGGAAGCCCTCCAGAGTAAGAAAGGGGGGCACTCCAGACACAAGGGTGAAATGGGGGAAAGAGCCAGGAGCAGACTGCTTGGACTGAACTAGCCCATCTCATCAGGGACCTGAGTTGCCTTTATTTTTGATCAGATATATGCGATCTGAAAAAAACTCGGAACTTACTTCTATGCTTTTTTGACGTTATTTTCCCCCATGTGTGTTATTGTTTTTCTTTAGTTTTTAGTGACCATTCCTTTCCAAAAACCTACACTTGTTCCCGTTGAAACTGAGAGAAAGTAGGGACTGTAGATGCACAGCTGGGGGAGCAGTAGAGCCCCTTGGGGAGAGCAGCTACAGGTAGGCTCAGAGGGCTGCAGGAGCTGGGGCAGGGCAGGAGGGAGAAGGGGAAGGGAAGAGGGACCAGCATTTGTATCCAGGAAGACGGTGGCTGCCTGAGAAGGAGGCTCGATCTCCTCCCTGCTTCCGGACCCAGGTGAGATTCACGGACAACCCCAAGCACCTGGATTCAGAGCCAGGGCCCTGCAGGGGGCCAGTAGCTCTGACAGTGTCCTGTAGGGGTGCCACGAGGGTGGCTGGCTTGACTCCCGTGGGAGTGGGAGAGGAGCTGCCCAAGAGCCTGACCTGTAGGACCTGGAAGATTCTACCTCCAGGTGGGAAAGGAGGCTGGAAAGCGACAGCAGGAGAAGCGCTCGGGGAGCCTGGCATGGCAAGGTTAACGGTTTCTTTCCTTCGAGAGAGATCTCATGCCATGTTGAATAAATAAAATACTACACAATTGCAAAAGACGCATTCTAGTGTGTTAGATGCTGCCGCACGGTCCTCCATCTGTCAGCTACCATCAGGGTGACGGATGACTTATCAAAGGCCACTCTGACATTTCCAAATGAGATGTTTTGATAGAGGTGTCACTCAACGGGGCCAAAAAACGCCAGAGAGAACCTGAATGTAAATGAGGGACATTTGTCACCTTTGTCTCACCTATTTAAAGGTTTCTTGTCTGACAACAAGGCTTTCTCCAGGAGAGAGCGAAGGAGGGACAGCAGATGAGAGAGACTGAAGGTGCGCTGGGTGAGAGGGAAGGGAAGAAGAGCACAATCCGGAGAAAACCCAGAGGAAGAGGGGCTGCTCCCTGAGGACAGCAAGAAGTCAGGGGCAGCAGACACCTGGGGATATGGCTCCAAATTTTATGCTGAGTCACCCTGTCCAATATTGTAGCCCCCATGTGTGTCATCTGGCTTTGGGGACGTGGCCAAAGTGACACAACACTCTACATGCAAATGCACACCAGCTCGAGAAGATTTAATGTGGACAAAGAATGCAAAATACCTCATTAATAATATCCTGATGAAGTTCCGAAATGACCATTTTGGGGGTATAGTGGGTTAAATAACAGTATTCATTTCACCTGTGGCTTGTTACTTTGTAATGTGGCTGCAGGCATGTTAAAATCATACATGTGGGGACACCTGGGTGGCTTCGTGGGTTAAAGCCTCTGCCTTCGGCTCAGGTCATGGTCTCAGGGTCCTGGGATCGAGCCCTGCATCGGGCTCTCTGCTCAGCGGGGAGCCTGCTTCCCTCTCTCTCTGCCTGCCTCTCTGCCTACTTGTGATCTCTCTCTCTGTCAAATAAATAAGTGAAATCTTTAAAAAAAAAGCATACATGTGATTTGCATTATAGTTCTACTCAACCATGCCGGCATGGACCGGGTCAGAAAGACTTCGGTTTAAATCCCACCTCCACGCCTTACTTAAGGATTCTTGGTTGAGTTGTTTGACCTCTCTGAGTCTTCTCATCTCCGAAGACTTCTCATCTCGTCAAACGTGAAACCGTGGTAGTGTGTTCTCGGGAGGCTGGTGTGAGGACCGAATCATTTTATGTGTGGAAAACGCATGGCCTGACACCAGCTCCACGGGGCGGTGGGGCCCTCCTGGGGGGCAGGGCTGAATGTTCTTCTAAGCCTCATCACTGATTAGCTGCACGCTTAGCTCTTCTGCTCTCTGTGAGAATCCGAAATGACTACCCCTTTGTAGACTTCGACTTTCTCAACTGTAAAACCAAAGAATTGGGCCATGTGCCTTGAGTCCTCCCAAAAGTCAGACCCTTAATATGAACTACCTGACCTCCGGGAGCCTGTTTCCTCATCTGCATCATTTTGAGGGGCAAGGAGCCCTAGTGGCCCGGGGAGGGGAGGGAGTGCAGAACCGGTGCTCCTGCAAGTCCTAGGGTGACGTGATGCATTCGTGCCTTTGGGCAAAGACACCACTGCCCTCTGGGTTGGGGTCTGAAACCAGCCAGGGGCTGTGCTAAAGCTTCTAGAGCATCTGTATCTGACACCTGAGGCTGTGACCACCTGAGGGAGCCCAGGTGAAGAATTCAAAGTGCTCTGATCACAGGTATGTCTACAGAAGGTGAGAGGAGCCTAAAACCTTTAGCCAGGGACACGACAGCATTGCCTTATCCCTGGGGAAAGGAATCTGCTTCCCACAGAGATCGTCCCTGCTCCCAGCTGCCTCCCCCGACCAGCCCCTCTCCTCTCCGGTGGTTCCTGCTTCTCAGTCAGTGTACCGGGGATGCAGGTCAGGATTACCAGGGCAAGCAAGGCAGCACGAGGAAATCCTAGGGTCAGCCCGCCCTTGAGGCCCCTGACAAGGCCAGAATGGGGAGCTGATGCCTTCTCTCTCTGACCCTAAATTCCAAGGTCTTAAGGAGCAAGAGACAAGAGCCCCTCTTGGTGGATTCGGAACAGTGTCTCCCCAAGGGTAGTCCATGGTCTCCCTGAGCTGTAAACCCCCAGCCAGAGTGCCTGTTCATCACGAAGATTCCTGGAACCCACCCCAGCTTTGGACTCTCTGAGGTGAGACCCAGGAACCTCTGTGCTTAACGCACTCTGGAGGTGTTGTTTGATAGCCACAGAGGGAGATCCCAGGTCTAGTGACTCTGAGGAGGACAGAACCCTCCCCTCCCATCCCCAGAGGGATACCCACTTCTCCAGGGAGCCAGCTTCCTTTCCATCAGTCCCCTCAGCAGCTGGGCGTGAGATGTTTGAGCAGAAGCGGAAGACCAGGCATGCATTACGAAGGGAGGGAAAGCTGGGGGGGTGGTGGTGACTGCACACCTGGACACTTGGGGTCACAGCTCATGCTGCAGCAGCAGCAGGGGTTGCCGAGAGAACGCCCGCCATGAGGAGGCAGTCGCACTGGGGTGGCTGGTTCCTCTTCTTCAGTGACAAGAGACGGGCGTATGATGATCGGTTCTAAGCTCCCTCTGAGCGGACTGGCATGGAGGCTGTGGACCTGACCTCCCGACATCCTCCCCCCGGGCCCCGCCAAGGAGGGGCAGGAGGGAGGCGTGGCGCTGCAGCAGGGGTGGGGGTAGCGTCAGGAGGGCAGGGATTCAAAGCAAGTGGCCCAGCGAAAGCCACCAAAGGCCTGACAAACTGTGGGGGAGACAAGAGGGCTGGAACTGAAGGGGTTGGGGTCTGGGGGTGTACGAGGGGAGGGGGAAGATGATGGAGAAAATGTAAGGAGGAGGAGAAGGTTGGAGAAGGGCAGCTTTCCCCCAGGGGGCAGCAAGAGGACCCTGGGCAGGCACAGAGAAGCTTCGAGCTCTCACAGCGGCCCCCACGTCAGAGGAGTCTGCACTGTGGGCCTCAGGTGTCAGGGAGCTGCCTGAGACAGGACCAGCCCAGTGGCCTCAGGAGGCTGAGGCTCAGAGACAGGAAAGCCCCTCTTCTCCCAGTTCCCAGTTCCGTGTGCCTCCCCCTCTCCATGTGCCTCCACTGGGCTAAGGGCTGGCGTCTGAGGGGCCGTAGGGACCACCAGGACACGCCAACACCACCGTCCTATGTGTGACGGCAGGGTTTCCTCACAGGCTCACATGTGCCCTTGGCGCTTGTCCTCTGCTTTGTAAACACTTTCCCCTGCATGGAGGTTGTCACCATGCAACACACTTTTGTCACCACTGTCCCCATTCAACAGATGAGGAACAGGAGGCCCAGGGGCTCCAGGCTACCTGGTGTGGCGGCAGGTCTGGACTGAACGTTCATCAGCACGCAAGGCCAGGAGAAGTTTCTGCCAGAGTCACAGGATCCAGAAATGAATGCTGCAGAGCTCAGGGCCCTGGCTTTGGGCTGGGGGCGCCCAGGGAAGGGACATGTGTGAGGCCACAGAGCACATCAGCGAGAAAGCTGGGACAAGAGCTCAGGGTTCCTGGTTCCAAACTTACAAACTGCAGCCACTCAAGGACGTGGGCAAGCTGAGGGTTGCCCCCAGCCCGGAGCAGAAGCCAGAAGCTAGGGCTGGTTCCTTTATAACCTGGGGTCAGTTCTCCCTGAAGAGCGATCTGCTGAGGGTTTGGGGCCCTGGGCTGAACCATTGGACTGGAAGGTCCTTGAGGGCAGGCTGGTCTCTGGATCCCAGCACCCGGTAGGGCTCCCGGCACACTGCTACCGCGGACAGCCAAGAACGGATGGCGTGTGAATGAATGAATCAAACCAGCCGGATTAGAGCGCGGACAGGTGTGGTGGGGGACACAGACTAGGACTCAGGACTTCGCATTCCTCCTTTCCTGCATTTGCAGTTCTCCAGGCACTGTGCTGGGGGCCAAGCCTGGGCCATGAGAGGAAAGAAGAGTCTGGGGACAGAGGATGGAATTCAGCAGTAATAACAAAGCACGACAGGCCTCCGTGTGACCTAGAGCAAGTCCCTTCCCTCTCGAGGCCTTCGTCTGCTTCGTGGGAGTCGGCATTAGACCACCCACCTGACCCCCATGACGAGCACGTGGTGGGCCTGGGAGCCCCCTCCAGCTGCAGAGAATCACAGCCTCGCTGCCCCAGAGCAGTGGGGTGGGTGGGGGAGAGCAAGACCAGGCAGAGGCGCCCTGGCCCAGGGGAGGCAGCCGGATGCTCCTGGAAGCAGGTCCCTGGAGACTGCGCAGCCAGAATTAACTGGCTGTGACAGAGGAGCAAGCCAGTAGTCAATTCTGCTCAATAAAACTTTGATTGCCTAGGAGCCTTGTAAACAGGCAGCTCCCCTGTGGGCCAGAGGCACTCTTTTTTTCCCCGCCCTCCTGCCAGCACCTGCTTTCTCCTGCTCAGCCCAGCCACAGCCCCATGCCAGCCCGAAAGTGTCCCTCAGCCCCTGGTGCAAGGCGGGCAGCTAAGGGTTAAGTGCCCCCCAACCCCGGCCAGCAGGTGAGGACCCAGGGCCACAGGGCAGTGTTTGGGGGGCGGGGAGGAGGAAGCCAGAATCACTTAGCCCTCATTAGTCCAAATTAAAATCAGGAGTGAGATGACAATTACAATTTGCAGTGGGCTAATTGTTTTCCCTCTGAAGCCGATCGTTTTGCAGATTGGGGAAATTAATTGTTTGAAGTCCCAGGTGGATTGGCTTTGAACCCAGCTTGAGGCGAGGCAACTCGGCCTCCCCTTGGGCTGGTCTTCCACCTCCTCATCATCTTCAGGGCAGCCACCCAGCCTCAGGTTTCTGCCCTTGGGGATCCTCAGGGCAGGGAGAGGCTGAGGGTCTGGGGGTCCCGGGTGGGAGGAGGACAGAACAGGTCAGAAAGGCAGGGCTGGGGAAGCCGCTGGTCAGAAGGTCCAGCAGCTCAGAAGACGGCTGCGCTCAGGGCTTCCAGCTGCCAGGAGGGGGCGCCCTAGCCTTCAGGTAGGTGCCTCCCTAGCGAACTCCCTCAATCCCGCCGGCTGAAGGGTGGGCTCTGGGAAGCCTCCTTCTGCTTGCCAGAAGTTCTCATTTCTACTGAGTATTCAACAGCCCTGGCGGCATTCATTCATTCAACAAACACCAATGGCCTACTGTGCGCCAGGTGCTGTTTAAGGAGGGTTGGGGACACTGCAGTAACAGAGACACAATCCCTTTTCTCATGGAGTTCATGACAGTGGAGCAGGATGGACAATGGACAGAGACTCAACATGTAAGTAAACATGACATCAGACAGTGCCGAGGGCTCTGAAGGAACACAGGACGCAGCACGGCCCTCCAAAGGTGTCCACGCCCTCCTCCCTGGTACTGTGTTAGCCTTAACACAGCCAGAGGAACAGCACAGAGGCAATTAAGGTTAAAGACCTCAAGATTAGGGCGCCTGGGTGGCTCAGTGGTTTAGGCCTCTGCCTTCGGCTCAGGTCATGATCCCGGGGTCCTGGGATCGAGCCCCACATCGGGCTCTCTGCTTGGCAGGGAGCCTGCTTCCCGCCCTCCCCCGCCCCTGCCTGCCTCTCTGCCTACTTGTGATCTCTCTCTGTCAAATGAAAAAAAAAAAAAAGACCTCAAGATTAGGGAGAGTGCCCTGGATTATCTGGATGGGAGAAATCCAATCACACGAGCCCTGAGAAGTGACCCTTCTCCAGGGGGAAGCAGAAGCAGGGTCCCGAGCACTGAAGCATTTCACGTCCTGTTGCTGGTTCTGAGATGTACACACGGAGGCCAAAGAGAGGCCTCTAGGAGCTGACAGCCAGCAGGAAACAGGGACCTCAGTCCTATAACCTCAGGGAACAGGATTCCACCAGCCCCCGGAGCCGACATGGAAGCAGATTCTCTCCAGAGCGGACACTGGATTTTGGCCTTTTGAAATGTGGAGCAGAGAAACCAGCCAAGCCAACCCGGACAGACTTCTGACCTATAGAACCGTGAGACACCCCGTCGGTGTGTTCCTAAACTGCTAAATTTACAGTAAATGTATGACAAAGATAGGAACCGAGTTCAGGAACGAAACACGGAGTTACGGTAGAGTGACTTGGTACCATATTCCCCTGAGGGGCCCGAGAAGGCCTCCTTGAGGAGGGGACGTGTGGATAGAGACCTGAGTGAGGAGGGGTCAGGTGACCCATTCCTCCCCACTTCCTGGCGTTAGCACTGAAATCCTGAATCCCCCTCAAAATCCCCCAAATCCCCAAAATCAACTGGGCAAGCTAAAAGGTCACTGTAAGGCAGAGGAAACAGCTGGCAAAGGCTCTGAGGTGAGCACCTCTCGGGGGAGGGTTAGGGTTAGGGGACACTTAGAATACTCTTTAGAAAGGGGACCTGGCAGCTCCGGCTAAGATGTGGGGGGGG
>RCUC01148017.1:0-41352 GCA_003697995.1 Taxidea taxus jeffersonii
CCTGGGTGGCTCAGTGGGTTAAAGCCTCTGCCTTCCGCTCAGGTCATGATCCCAGGGTCCTGGGATCGAGCCCCACATCGGGCTCTCTGCTCAGTGGGGAACCTGCTTCATCCTCTCTCTCTGCCTGCCTCTCTGCCTGCTTGTAGTCTCTGTCTGTCAAATAAATAAATAAAATCTTAAAAAAAAAAAAGCCAAACATCATATCTAGTACACTTTCAAGTTCCTGCTCTGCTGCCCAGTCCAATAGTACAGGAACCTGTCACCAAATAAATGCTTTGAAGAGATGGGAAAAATACAGATAGCTTTATTTCTACTCAGGGGAATGTTAACAATGGAAGAGTTTTTTAAAAATCAGAGTCTCACTAATATCTCAAACACTCTCTAGAAGAAAGAAGTTTAGGGGAGTTAGATGCTTAAACTATTGTTTTCAGATGACAATTTCAGATGACAAAACCCCACAGACAAAGTTTACGTTCCTTCTGAGGAACTCAGAAGCTACACCACTGGGCAGCACAAGTAACCCAAAACCTATGGCTATGACACCTAAGACTTCTACTTCTGTACTAACAAACTTATTAGAGGAGAAGAAAGGACTTTGTGTTTAGTTCTATTCTACAAGGTACTACAGAAACAGATGATGTGCACCCAGAGGGCTCCCCACTGTAGATTTTTGTCTCTTCCATGTAGACAAGTCAACTAGAATGCCATCCCTGAGGCTTCTCCTCCAGGCTACCCTGTCAGATAAATAATCTTGCCTCTCTCTTCTAACAATCCTTAAAGCTAACCTTCTAAGTCAGTAGTTCCCAACCCTGGTTGCACATTAGAATCACCTAGTCAGCTTTGAGCATTGGCACTATCGTAGCCAATGAGGTTTATCCGAGGCGCGATTATTGCTAATTGAGAATCACCTAGTCAACTTTGCTCCCAGTGATTCTGAGTAGTGCTGAGTGAAGCCTGGAGCATGGACATCCGTGTAATGCCTCCCTCCTTTTTTAATAATAGCTTTACTGAGAAATAATCCACATATCATACAATTCACCCATTTAAAGTGTACAACTCAGTAGGTTTTAGTATATTCAGAGAGTTGTACAACTTTCACCTTTTAGAACATTTTTTACAACTTTAGAACATTTTACAACTTTTAGAACATTTTCATCAATCCCCAAATCAATCCCCTACCCACCAGCAGTCATTCCCTATGTCCCTTCCCAAACTACCCCCAACCTCTGACAACTATTAATCTATTTTGTTTCTATAGATTTGCCTCTTCTGGACATTTCATATAAACAGAATCATACAACATGTGCTGATTTGTGACTATCCTCTTTCACTCAGCATAATGCTTGTCAAGATTCATCCATGCTCTAGTATGTATCAGTACTTCATTTCTTTTTATAATTGAACAGTATTCCTTTATATGGATATGTCACATTTTATATTTATGAGTGTATCCATTCACCAGCTGATAGGACATTTGGGTGTTTCCACTTTGGGGCTATTATGAAAAGTGCTGCCATGATAATAATTCATGTAGCATTTTTATGTGAATACTGCTTTCATTTTTCTTGGATATATACCTAAAAGTAGAATTGCAAGATCATATAGTAACTCTGTTTAACCCTCCGAAGAACTGCCAGATGGTTTTCCAAAGCAGCTACACCATTTTATATTCTCATGAGCAATGTACAAGGGCTCCAATTGTTTTCTACATCCTTGCCAATACTTGTTATTACCTTTTTGATCACAGTCATTTTAGCAGGCCCTTCTTATTAAACCCTTAGAGAAAAACAATTCTAAATACAAAATTAAATAGTAAACCTCCTTGTACCCATTACCCAGCTTCAACAATTAACATGTCATAGTCAACCCTGTTTCACCTATATCCCAAGCTTTTTCCTCTTTCCACCACCCAGATTATTTTGAAGTAGATTCCAGATAGTCCCCCAATTATTTAATAATTTAAATTCTGTTTTTTTCTGAATGGGATACAAATAAGATCTCTACTTGTGAATGATATGCCTCCTAAATCTTTTTTAATCTATAGGGTGCTCCTTCATCTCATTTTTTTTCCTTACAATTTCTTTATCAGGGACTCTGGATTATTTGTCCTGTAGAGCAGTACTACTTAAACTTGAACTGTACATGTGAATCACCTGAGAAGCATATTAAAATGCAGATTCTGGGACGCCTGGGTGGCTCAGTTGGTTAAGCGGCTGCCTTCGGCTCAGGTCATGATCCCAGCGTCCTGGGATCGAGTCCCACATCGGGCTCCTTGCTCGGCAGGGAGCCTGCTTCTCCCTCTGACTCTGTCTGCCTGTGCTTGCTCTCTCTCTAACAAATAAATTTTTAAAAAAAAATTTTTTTTAAATAAATAAATAAAATGCAGATTCTGATTCAGTAGGTCTGGGCTGGGGCCTGAGATTCTCCATTTCTAAAAAGCTCACAGTTGATGCTTCTCCTATTGATCCATGAACTACACTAAAAGTAGGAAGGATACAGTTTCCCACATAACAGGTTTTACTAACTGCAACCTCAAGATGTCATTTGACATGTTCCTCCAGCCTCTGTATTTCCTACCAATTTAAAGTAAGCTATAAAGGTTTGATCAGATTCAGGTGTCATTATATTTGGTTAGATTACTTGAGACTAAAGATTACTTGAGATAAGAAGTCTGTAATGTCTGGTTATTTCTTTTAGATGTTAGCAGATACTGATGATCACTGCTTAGAGTCACTAATTCCTTAGAGGTTGCAAAATGGTGTTGTTTTTTTTTTTTTTTTAAAGATTTACTTATTTGAGAGAGTGAGCAAGAGAGTGCACACACACTGGGGGGTGGGGAGAATGTCTAGCAGACTCCCTACTGAGTGCAGAGCCTGACCTCACAACCCAGAGATCATGAACTGAGCTGAAACCAAGAGTCAGATCCTTAACTGACCGAGCCACCCAGGCACCCTAGGTATTCTACTTTTATTAGCTAGAATATTTCCTTTCTTTTTTTTTCTTTTTTTTTTTTGGTCAGAGAGAGAGAGAGAGCAAGCACAGGCAGACAGAGTGGTAGGCAGAGGCAGAGGGAGAAGCAGGCTCCCTGCCGAGCAAGGAGCCCTATGTGGGACTCGATCCCAGGACGCTGGGATCATGACCTGAGCCAAAGGCAGCCGCTTAACCAACTGAGCCACCCAGGTGTCCCTAGAATATTTCCTTTCAGAAAAATTCTTCATCCATTATGTGGTTATTCTGAATAATGAGGTGGTTCTCTAGCATCCTCAAAGTGACTGGTGAGTTTCCTTTTGGTATCCTTATGATCTCATGAACTTAAAGTCATAAACAAATGAACTGAAACATATTAAACACTTACTGATGTATTTCAATCCACTGCAGTTACTATCCTTATTCATGCTCAAATTGTCTCCTCCACCAGGAGAAACCTCCTCAAGTAGACCTTCGTAACTTCCCTATCTGGTATGACAAGATGTTTCATGTTCATCTCATACAGACCTGGAGTCATCCAACACTTCAAAGAGCCCCTATTGTTTTATTAAAAGAGGAACTTTAGGGGGTGCCTGGGTGGCTCGTAGTGGGTTGAAGCCTCTGCCTTCAGCTCAGGTCATAACCCCGGGGCCCTGGGATCGAACCCCACATTGGGCTCTCTGCTCGGCCGGGAGCCTGCTTCCTCCTCTCTCTCTGCCTGCCTGCCTTTCTGCCTACTTGTGATTTCTCTGTCAAATAAATAAATAAAATCTTTAAAAAAATTTTAAAAAAAAAAGATGAATTTTAGGGCAGAAGACATGAACAGACACTTCTCCAATGAAGACATACAAGTGGCTATCAGACACATGAAAAAATGTTCATCATCATTAGCCATCAGGGAGATTCAAATCAAATCCACATTGAGATACAACCTTATACCAGTTAGAATGGCCAAAATTAACAAGACGGTAAACAACGTGTGTTGAAGAGGATGTGGAGAAAGGGGAACCCTCTTACACTGTTGGTGGGAATGCAAGTTGGTGCAACCACTTTGGAAAACAGTGTGGAGATTCCTTAAGAAATTAAAAATAGAGCTTCCCTATGACTCTGCAATTGCACTACTGGGTATTTACCCCAAAGACAGATGTAGTGAAAAGAAGGGCCATCTGTACCTCAATGTTCATAGCAGCAATGGCCATGGTAGCCAAACTGTGGAAAGAACCAAGATGCCCTTCAATGGATGAATGGATAAGGAAGATGTGGTCCATATACACTATGGAGTATTATGCCTCCATCAGAAAGGATGAATACCCAACTTTTGTATCAACATGGATGGGACTGGAAGACATTATGCTGAGTGAAATAAGTCAAGCAGAAAGAGTTAATTATCGAATGGTTTCACTTATTTGTGGAGCATAAGAAGTAACATGGAGGACATGGGGAGATGGAGAGGAGAAGGGAGTTGGGGGAAATTGGAAGGGGAGATGAACCATTTAAGACTATGGACTCTGAAAAACAATCTGAGGGTTTTGAAGGGGTGGGGGGTGGGAGGTTGAGTGAGCCTGGTGGTGGGCATTATGGAGGACATGTACTGCATGGAGCACTGGGTGTGGTGCATAAACAATGAATTCTGGTACACTGAAAAGAAGTTTAAAAAAATAAAAATTTTTTTTAAAAGATGGATTTTACAGGCAACTATGTGGGTACTAGGACTGCTCAGTGCTATACTGTTTCTAGGCTTTTTCCTAAGTAGAGCTAGAAATGAAGTTTTTACTTTTGCTTCAGTTTTCTTAAGATAAATTACATGGTGAGTTTATACTAATAATTCCAATTCAAAATTTAAAATACAAAGTTTTGGGTTAACCTCACAGATTTTCTTTCTACATCTCCTTTCTCCCACACCACAAGTCCTAGTTTCAGTATCTACTTACTTGCTTTATCCTACACTAAACACACAACAGTCTCAAAACAGCAGTAACAACACCTCCAACATGATTACTTATGACAGATTAAGATACCACTTGGAACTGTTCCTCTCTATGTGGTTATGTCACCAACTGGATTAAACACTTATTTTCCTTTTTTAGGAATTCCTTTTTTGAAATTAGAGTTTGTTTTATAATAAAGTAAAATATTTACACAATTCCAAAGTCAATTTATTTAAAAAAAAAAAGTCCCTGTCTTCTCCACCTTATTTAAGGTTACTTGAAACTTTTGTTTGTTTACCTTCTGTATAAATCATACCTTCTTAGGAAAGGAGGAAAGAAAAGCAAGGAGAAAGACCAGTCTGAGTGACTTCTCAGGAAAGGTGCTAGGATGGGGAAAAGTCCACAGTACCAGCACAGGGGAGGGGCAGATTGGCAGAGTTTATGTGAAAGAAGAAAAAAGAACCAAACAAAAAAAAAACCTGAAAAAAAAATTTTTTTTTTCCTGAAAGCAGGAAGAATGTAGAATGGAAACTAATGGACAAAAGGTAGAACCTCTTTGTATATACAGTACCTTATTTTATATATTTGGCCATAGATTCATGTGAATATTTTGCATCAGTTTAAAAGATTAACTTTAAAACTCAAAATTCTTCTTTTTTAATATTTTATTTATTTGACAGAGAGATCACAAGCAGGCAGAGAGAGGGGAGGAAGCAGGCTCCCTGCTGAGCCCCAAAACACAAAATGCTTAACACCCAACAAAGATTTATATTTCATGAACCTCTGAATCTGAATTCAAATGAACAATCTTGAAGATAATTATTAAAGCAATTGCATTGTGAGCAGTGACTAAATTATTTTATATTAACAAATTTAAAAATTTTAGTTGTAATTATGGTCCTGTGATTTTATTATGGGAATCATAACTTAAGAGATATATTTAAGGGGTGCCTGGGTGGCTCAGTCATTAAGCATCTGCCTTCAGCTCAGGTCATGATCCCAGGGTCCTGGGATCGAGCCTGGGATCGAGCCTAACATCAGTCTCTCTGCTCAGCGGGAAGCCTGCTTCTCCCCCTCCCACTCCTGCTTGTGTTCCCTCTCTCACTGTGTCTCTCTGTCAAAAAAAAAAAAAGAGAGAGAGAGAGAGAGATTTGATGTCTAAAATCTGCTTTTAAATCTGAGTGGGATTATAGATGAAATAAACAGGGTCATAATTTAGTAATTATTAAAACTGGGTGATGGGTATGTAGAGTCTCATTAAACTTGTGTCTCTACTTGTCTGTATGTTAAACACTTTAAGTAATGAAATTATTTAAGAAAAGAAAAAGTCCTATGAATCCACTTACTAGAAATAACTGAAATTAATAGGATTTATAGGGAAAAAGAAGCTACCAGTTAAGGGTATGCAAAGCCAGACTGTGGGAATTTATATAAGGACAAATAAGTTCGGTCCTTCATTAGAAAATAGCTCCATGGGAAAAGGTAAGTGAGCACTTACCGAACAAAAGAAATTTAAGAGATTTATCAAGGAGTCACAATAAATACATAGGGCATATTTCGATTCTGAGTCAAACAACTTGGTAAACATTTAACATCTGAGATATTTGAACAGACTAAAAATTTGATATTAAAGTATTGTATTTACTTATATTTTAAATACAGAATTATAGTTAGGTTTAAAAATAAAGGAATTCATTTTTAGAGATTCACTTGGAAGTATCTGTGAATGAAATAGTGTATTGGCTGGGATTTGCTTAAAAAATCCCAGATTAGATGGGGGATAGAAAGAAAAACTGTCCCTGATTGATAATTGTTGAAACTGAGTGTTAATATTCAAAATCTAGCCATCCCATGGAATGTGAGATGCAGGCACTAAAAACTCTTGAATTCAAGAGAAGTAAAACAATATTTTGAAGAAAAACTAAGCCACAAATTGGCTTGTTTTTGGAAAGAATATCTCTATAGAACTCAGGTACCCTGACTGCTTCATAAGCATTGATTTCACTTCTTAAAAACCTCTTCAAAACATATATACATATATATGTATGTGTATATATATATATATATATATATATATATTTTTTTTTTTTTAGGATTTTACTTATTTGTCAGAGAGAGAGAGAGAGCGCACAAGCAGTGAACAGAGGGAGAAGCAGATTCCCCGCTGAGCAAGGAGCCTGATGGGGAAACTTGATCCCAGGACCCTGAGATCATGACCTGAGCCAAAGGCAGACGCTTAATCGACTAAGCCATCCAGGTGCCCCTCAAAATATATTCTTGGTAATTAAAAAAAAGAAGCCTCTTTATTTTCTGTATCTGATGCTCTGACAACTGGGGCCTTGATGACATTGGAAGGGCTGGCCCTCCCAAGGTTAGCTAATTCTGAGAGGCCAGTGAGTACAAATTTCAAATGCAAACTAATGAGTCCAGAGCCCATACCCCAACTGCCTCCTTTCCTGGGCCACTTTTCACTCCACGGCTAGCCACCAGACAATCAGAGACAACTATACCCCAGAGCCCACTGAAGTTATTCAAACTAGCCACTCCTAAGCTTGTTGACCCTGCCTCACCTCACTTTCCCATAGAAACCATAATACAGGTTTTGGCCCACATTTTCCCCTTGCTCTCACTGCATCCTTACTGACCCCACTGCTGACCCATGATGTGCCCTGCCTCATTTCTAGACAACTGTGGATAGAAACTCTCTCCTTCATGACAGTCATTTTCTTGTCTGCATGTCTTACTGTACCTGATTAATGCAAGTCCCAAGTACTTTTAAAACACTTTCCTTTTTTATCAGTAGATCTGTATATACATTTTTATCACCTACTTTTCTGAAACAGCTTTATTGAGATATAATTCACATACTATACAATTACCCATTTAAACTGACTTTAGTGGTTTTCAGTATATTCAGAGTTGTGCAACCATCGTTAAAATTGACTTTTAGAACCCTTCCTCACCCCACAAAGAGACCCATCAGCAGCTGCTCCCCATGGCCCTCAATCCACCCACCCCCCTAGGAAACCACTAATCTATTTTCCATCTCAATCAATTTGCCTATTTAAGATACTGCACATAAATGGAGCTCAACAATATGTTGTCTTTTGTGACCAGCTTCTTTCATTTCTCATGTTTTCAAAGTTCATCCATGTTGCATGTATTAACAACTCATTCTTTTTACTGCCAAGTAGTATTTCATTTTATGGATATGCCACATTTTATTTATCAATTGATCAACTGACAGACATTTGGGTTGTTTTCACTTTTTGACTTATCAATAATGCTGCTGTAAACAAATTTTTATATGGACAATGGTTTTCATCTCTCTTGGGTATACCCCTAGGAGAGGAATCGCTGAGTTATATGGTCACACTGTTTAACCTTTTGAGGAACTGCTGGACTGTTTCCCAAGGTGGCTGCAAGACTTTATATCCCATCAAAAGTATATGACAGCCTTAATTTTTTCCACATCCTCAACACTACTAGGGTCTGTCTTTTGACTACAGCCATCCTAGTGTGTATGTGAAGTGGTATGTCAAGGTGATTTCGATTCATGTTTCCCTGATGGCCGGTGATGTTGAGCTTCTCATAATTTGCTGGGTGACTGTGTGTACATCATCTTCTTCAGAGACACAGTCATGCAGATCTTGCTCATTTTTAAACTGGATTGTGTTTTTATTGTGTTTTAAGTTTTTTACTTATGGATACAAGTCCCTTACCAGACAAGTAATTTGCAAATAATTTATCCCATTCTGTGGGCTACTTTCTCACTTCCCTTTTCTTTTAAAAAGTATTTTATTTATTTGTCAGAAAGAGCGCACGCGCATGCACACAAGCCAAGGGAGCGGCACGCAGTGGGAGAAACAGGCCCCTGCACTAAACAAGGAGCCCAACGCAGGACTCGATCTCAAGACAGTGGGATCATGACCTAAACCGAAGGCAGCCACTTAACCAACTGACTAGGGACTAGAGATTCCTATTTTTTCACTTTCTTAATAGTGTCCTTTGAAGTACAAAAGTTTTTAATTCTGAGGAAGTTCAATTTATCTATTTTTTATTCTGTCACTTGTACTTTCAGTTCATATCTAATAAGGTTCTGCCTAACTTCAGGTCAGAAAGATTTATATCCATGCTTTCTTCTAAGAAGTTTTAAAGTTTGGGGGTGCCTGGGTGGCTCAGTGGGTTAAAGCCTCTGCCTTCGGCTCAGGTCATGATCCCAGGGTCCTGGGATTGAGCCCCGCATCAGGCTCTCTGCTCAGCAGGGAGCCTGCTTCCTCTTCTCTCTCTGCCTGCCTCTCTGCCTACTTGTGATCTCTGTCTGTCAAATAAATAAATAAACAAATCTTAAAAAAAAAAAAAAAGTTTTAAAGTTTGGACTCTTACATTTAGGTCTGTGTTACATTTACAGTTAAGGTGTCCAACTTCTTTCTTTTCCATATAGATATCCAGTTGCCCCAGCATTATTTGTTGAAAAAACACTGAATGCTCTTGGCACTTGCTGAAAACCAGCTGATCTCAAATGCATGGATTTATTTCTGGACTCCTAATTCTATTCAATTGTCTATCCTTATGCCAGTGCCACACAGTCTCAACTATGGTAGCTTTGTCTGAAGTTAGGAAATTGGAAGTGTGTGCCTCCCAACTTTCTTCTGCCTTTTAAAAGACTGTTTTGGCAACTCTACGTGTCTTTTTATTTACACACAGATTTCAGGATCTACTTGTTAATTTCTGCAAAAAAGCCAGCTGGAATTTTGATAAGGATTCCACTGAATCTGCAGATCAATCTGGGCATATTAATATCTTAATAATATTAAGTCTTCTGATTCATGAGCACTAGATGTCTTTTACCTGCTTTCTTAAATAAGAGAACTGCACACTTTTTCTCCACCTTGTGTTTTTTATTTTACTTCACAATATGTCCTGGAGTTGATCTATGGTACTGTATATTCCCATTCTTTTGTATTACTGAAAAATACTCCACTACCGAGATATATCAAATCTATTCAACCAGTCCCCTACTGACGGATGTTTGAGTTTTCAATTTTTGCTATTACAAATAATGCCACACTGACTACTGTTGTGCACACATCTTCCATACTTTTGCCAGTGTGTCTCTGGGATAGATCCCTGGGATTGCTGGGTCAAGGGTAAATCCGCCTGATACTGCCAAATTGTGTCCGACCAGGTACCATATCCCCGCCAGCGATATGTGAGAATGCACCCAGTGCCCAGGCAGTTTTAAAGTGCACCAGGGTTGAGAGCCTTAACACTTAAAAAACTAGTTATTGGAGTATTCAGAAAAGGAAAGTCATCCGAGTAGGTGGTGCCTGCAGGAAGTGTCCAGTGAATAGGCAGAAGCCTTATGGGGAGAGGTGGAGGGAGAACTGAAGAAAAAGGGCAGGGAATTTAGGGTAAGAGGAAGGCTTTATAAAAAAGGCTACACCAGAAATCCAGCTTCTAAGGATGGAAAAATCTAAAGGCTCCTTGCCTTCTACCTGCCTCAATTTCCATAAACCACACAGTCTCTCGTGAGCAAAAAGGTGGAGTCAAGGCTGGAGTCAAACACTCTAGTCCCAGGAAAGTAGGAGGACAAAAGGTGACATCAGTACACACAGGGGGCAGAAATGAAGTCAGGAGGCCTGGGTTCAAGTCTCACCTGCCTCTTACTGCTTGAAAATCTTAGATGCATCAGTTTTCCAAGATTCATTGTCTTCCTCTGTTAAATGTGGAGAAATATCCCCGCCTCACTCACCTCTCAGGCTTGTGAAGACCAGTCAGGAGAACGCCTGTGACAATTTTGGGGGAACTGAAAAGTGCCATAAAAATGGGAGAGATTCTTACTGAGCAAGCTGGATTTAAATTCTGGCTCGGCCACTTGCTATGTGACGTTTCTCAATTATAAAACAGAGATAATAACACTTATTTCACAGGGTTATTTTAAGAAGAAATTACATAATGCATGTAAAGTGTTGGCACAGTGCCTGCCAAAGAGCAAGTGCTCAAAAAGGTTGCTCAGTAGTATTACCACAAGTAGAGTAGTAACTGTCTAAAACTTTGGGCAAATAAACGTTCATATATGCTCCGCATGAACATGAAGAAAAGTGTGAAAGCAGCAGCAAAGCAGTAACACTGGTTACCTTGGGGGATAAAGTTAAGGAAAGAGAGTGATTGCTGGCTTTCTCTTTGTACAACTCTAAGATGTTTGGCTTCTGAGTCTGACTGGAAAAATCCAATGAGGCACCTCTGATGGGAAAAAAGGGGGATGCAATTGAAAATGGGTACCCAGGGAGGGCTTCACAGCTGCTGACGATATTCCATGTCTTCACTGGGCAACATGCAATTCATTTTATTATTATTTACACCAGCAGTCAGCAAACTTATCCTGTAAAAGGCAGACAGTAAATATTTCAGGCTCTGCAGGCCATACGATCTCTGTCATAACTACTCAACTCCGCTATTGTAGCACAAAAGCAGCACAGACAATACATAAATAAGTGTGGCCATGTTCCAATAAGACTTTAACAGGCAGCGGGTTGGATCTGGCTCATGGATCATAGGCTGAAAACCCCTGATTTACACCTTTATATATGTTATGCATAGTCTTCTTTATGTGTGAAGAAATTTAACAATTTAAAAATATCAAACACACATGCAAAAAAGCTTTCAAATCTGTTCCTCAAAATGAAAAATCCAAAAAGTATATTTAAACAAATGAATTCAGCACAGAACAATTCAATCTTAAATCCACAATCTAATCTTAACTAAAATCTTAAAGACACATTTTCTTCCAAAATTTATTCATGTAAATTTTTTTTTCCTACTCAGTTTGCTCCTCTGCCTTCACCCTGTACTAAAATATTCACATCACACTTTATGTCTGCCTATCAAGGTGGAAAAATACAGTCATCAGCCCTTTGGTTTCTTTTTAAGCACCTGCCCCACCCTATACCCATTCTTTCAATGTTCCAACTTCCTCCTCCCTAAAATAATGAATTTAAGGTAGAAAGAAATGAGGAAGAATGGAAATTTACAAGAAAGAGAGCATGACTGATAATTGTTACCAAGAAAACATTTTCCCTTTTTGCTCTTAATAGGCTGTAAAGCTGATGCAATTAAATTATAACTATAGCAACTCAGCTGGCATCACGGTCCTTTTGCTCCTGCAGCATCCTTGCACACAAGCACAGAGCCAGCATGCTCAAGACTGAGGGTAACTGCAGGCAGTCAGGAGCAAAAGAAAGGAGCCTGCAGGAGGACAAGTAAGCAGAGATGTCTAAAGGCTGGTGGGGGTGTTGGTGAACAGCGGCAACTGGCTGGATTTAAAAAAAAAAAAAAAAATCCCTGTCAGGGTTCCTCTGATTTGTCTTTGCCAACACCGATGGAACCAAAACTAACTAGTATCTTAAAAAATAAAATTCTGGGGAGACCTACAGAAGAATTCCCACAACATCCTTACTAACTCAGCGAAGCAGCCAAAGCATTCAGCTTTCAAGATTAGTTGGGAAAAGAATGTAGCCTTTATGCTCACTCTTGTGACATTTATTACAAACCCAAAATAACGTCCCCGTGGAAACATCAGCACTTAGGTCTTTCTTAAGTTCAAGCAATGAAGATGAAGCAGACAACTGACAATTTCCTACATCTCCCACATAGGATCTCAGTGATTTTCCAGACCCACTGAGGTCATACCTCCCCCGGCCCTTCCGTTGGGGCTAAAAGAGCATGTGCTCTGGAGCCAGCCTCCCTAGGTTTGAGTCCTGGCTCAACACTCACCAGCTGTGTGATCTGACAGTTACCTGCCCTCTCTGAGCCTTAGCTGTTCAACTGTAATAAGGGGACAACAGTCCTAATATTCGTTATGAGGATCAAGCAAACTGTGAAGTCTAGCCAAGTTTCTGACACACAATAGTCATTAGTGAATCACATTTCTTATGGAAAGCAGCAAGGTTTTTTTGTTTCTGTCTCCCCAAATTACAAGCTCCTTGAGGCAAAAACCATGCCTAGTTCATGGATGTAGCCCCAGAGATGGCCCAGGACTGGCCAGTGAGGCCCCCAACACATAACTGTGAAATGAAGAGCCCACCGTTGATACCATGTGGCAGCAGATGCCACTGGTTGGCCAGACAGCCAGCCAGCCCGCACTTTTCTTCAGCTGCACTCTTGGGGCTGCCCACTTTACCGTTCCATGGTCAACTGGCAGGCACTATGTGTCCAAGGTCTTGTAGAAGCAGCTGTGGGGGTCACTAATGATGACCAGACAGCATCACCCCTCACTTGGATGGCTCTTCATCACTGACTGCTCGTCAATTTCTTCCAAGTGCACTTAAAAAGTATGCTAATCTCTGAATGCTCCCTGGCTTTGAAGGTAACACTTATCTGTGTAAACCACACTTACTAACAGTAAAAGGAACCATTTATGACCCAATGGTCAGCAAACTCCATCAGGAACTACTGTAACGGCTTTCTGTGTGATAAAGCTCTTCATCCTTTCCCATCCTGATCCTCTCTGCCTGTGATGTGGGCTCAGAGCTTGGTGAGGCAGACAAGCTGGAAAACCTGGGGGCAAGGAGACAGAGCAAGGTTGCTGCCCTGCTTACAAAAACCTTCCCAAGAATCAGGCTTGTGTCTTTCATTTACAGACTGCATCTTAATTCAAGGGAGGGAAAGAATCGAATCCTGCCCCTGAGCCACCCAGCAGCAGTACTGCCTCCCCACCAGTACTCACGCCTTGACATCTGCTGTCTCCTGGGACGTGCGTGTGAGGGTACGGGAACGCAGGCGCTCGCCCGCCTGCTGGATCTCCTGTAGGTTCCGTTCCACATGGGGAAGCTCTGAGATGCCCTCAGTCTCAGCAGCAAGCTGTTCAGCTTGCTGAAGGAGCTCACCAAACCCCTCAGTATCCATTGGAGTTGCAGATCCTAGATGGGGGAGGAAAAGAAGAGACCTAAATCAAGGGGTGGACAGGCTTCGAATGCTGCCCAAGTCTGTTATAAGCTAAATGGAACACAAGGAATTTCTGTAAACAGACAAGGAGACAGCTCATCAACAAGCAGGATTTGTTCCTGAACAGAGCCCAAGAACAGGCCTGACAGAAAATGAGTCAGACTGTGAAGAAATAGATCATTTCTGTGCATATTGACAACCCCAAGATTGATTCCTGCCACCAGAACAAATACAAAGATACTAAGCTACAGACCAGAATTCCTGCCTCCTTCCAGAGACTCAAAGCTGACTAGGAAATGGAAACCATGGTGGTGACCTCTGGGAGCCTATAGAACCACCACCCTGCACCTCCTTCCACCTTTCTTAAAAAGACTCCACCATCCACAGAGGGATGGACAATTTACAAGGCCCTAATCTTGTATGATTCTCAACAACTCTATGAGGCTCCTGAGTAGACAGGAGAAGCAACTCCCGTCCACAGAGGTGTCAGGTGCCCAGGGTAATCTTGGTAGCAGTGTGGCTGGACGCACACAGGAACACAGGTCTCCTGACTAATCCTGTTATTCTTACACACCTGCTCCTGCACTATATAAAAGTCTTTTAAAATTCATGTTCAAGTCTCCATTGACACATTCTTTAGCTTACAAGGTTACTGAGAGCAGAGATCTATGTCTGCTGGTTATGGATGACATTCAGGACATTAGACTTTAATTGTTACTATATCTACTACTTTTAGAAATGCCATTGCTGGTGTGCCTGGGTGGTTCAATCCATTAAGCATCTGACTCTTGATTTTGGCTCATGCCATTATCTGAGGGTCGTGAGAAAAGCCCCTTGTCTGGCTCCACGGTGGGCGTGGAAACTGCATAAGATTCTCTCTCTCCCTCTCCTGTTGGCCCTCCCTTACCCCTCTCTAAAAAAGAGGAAAAAATGCCGTTGCTACTAATAATTATACTAATATAAACAGCAGCTGGCTTCTAAACCATAAATATTAACAAGACCACCTGTTTCTCCAACAGAGTAAAGTCCTATGAACAGCGTTGCTATTTAAAGGTTATTACACATTTATGAATCTTATACTGTACCATCCTTGTGTAAGATTCTTGACCAAGAGTATGTTTTTAACTCTATCACTACTTAAATCAACAGAACATAAACAGGATCAGCATCATTAAAAAAAAAATTTACACTGTTATAAGGTCAACAAAATTACTATTTATGAAAAATAATTCAATTCTTTAAATAGCGGCTCTCGTTGATCATACTTTTCTTCATTTTAAACCCATGCCTTCCACTGCACCTCTGAAATACCACTGGTCTACAACAGTAGTTACAATCATGATATAATATATGATTATATCCCAGCAATAAAGCAAAGGTTAATGTTAAAAGAACATGGCTATCACCATAAATCCACAGCAGGAGAATGAGAATTTTTTAAAATGGACATTGAAACACATTAACTTTAAAGGTAAAGGCACAAGGTTAAAACAAAAATAGCTCTGCTGGGGTAAACATAAAAACACTTCAGTATTCTCTAACCTTTATAGACAAAAAGTCATATACACACTAACTCTTTTCCTAAAGTTTCTAGATAATCATCATTTTGTTTTGACCCAGTAGAATGAGGCTGTAAGTGGCCATCTTTACCTATAGGAAAATGGGGCTGGCAGAACGAGGAACACATTCTCCTGAACAGAAGAAGCGAGTATTTTAAAACAACAGTTCCTGTCTGATAAAGAAATGGTTTTCCTCAGAAAGCCAATAACATTCTACTAACAGAAACAATGGTTGCTCACCAGAAAGGGGAAAGAAAAGTAATATGCTCTTCCTTCCCCCTCACCTTTTTACTGTAAGATAAAAGTAATTTGTCTAACAGAGCCAAGGAGCAGGAAATACTTTTTTTCTTTCATAAGGAAAATTTTAGAACCCGCCCAAATAAAGAGCTGAATGAAACAAACCTTTCTAAGTTTAAAAAAGAAAGAAAAAAAATGGGAAAAATACATCTAACATTTTGCATCCATGCCAGATAAATTCAGACAAAGGAAATTTTCAAATGACCTTCTCAAATGACCTGCTCATACAAAGACTTATAAAGTGATGAAGCTGAATATAAATAATAAGTGCAAAATAAAAGTCATGATTTACTTTAATATGGTCCAGTAAATAAATGTTTTAAAGATGTATTTATTTTAAAAAAATAATAAAAAATAAACATTATTTATTTGACAAAGAGAGAGCACAAGCAGGGGGAGCCAGGGCAGAGGGAGAAGCAGACTTTTCGTGGAGCTGGGAGCCCAACATGGGGCCTCAACCCCAGGACCCTGGAATCATGACCTGAGCAGAAGGCTGACGCTTAACTGACTGAGCCATCATCCCCTGAGCTCTTATCTTTGTCAAAAAAACCTGTTCCTTGGCCTTCTCAGCACGGAGCTACCACTCTTCAGCTGCTTGGACCAAAATCCTTGAAAGCCTCATCCAGGCCACCAAAGCCTTTCAAATCTACCCGCAAAATGTACCCAGAATCTACCTCTTCCCACCACCTCCACCCACTCAAGTCACTATCACCTCTTCCCTGGCCTCTCGACTTTAGCCCTTGCCTTCTATAATCTATATGAACCTTTCAAAGGCTCCTTACTCTGCTTAAGCCTCTTGTACAGAGTGAAGCCCTACACAACAGCCTTACCTCCTCTTACCTTCCAGACTCCTCTCCAGCCCTGTCTCCTTTTCCTTTCCTGGGCTCCAGTCACCCTGGGACTTCCAAGCCAGTCCACCAGTGGGTACGGCGCATTCTTGCCCTAGAGCATTTGTATTCTGTCTCCTCTATCTGGAATGCTCTTCTCCCAGATACACTAACTGACTCCCTGTCTCTCTGTTTCAGCTAATCTGTCACCTTGCCTTTGATGTCAGCCCAGAACAAAACACTTAGGGAGTACAATCTGCAACCACCCCTAGCACTCCCTCATCTCCCTTACTGTCTGTCATCCCTGCTAGAATATAAGCTGCACAAGGACAGGATTTTGTGTGTGTGTTTTGTTCACTGATATATCCCAAGCTTCTAGAACAGTGCCTGGCACACAGTAGGTACTCATTTGCTGAATGAATAGGAGGAGCTTTATTCTTCCATTTGTGGATAGTCTGTTCTTCTTGAAGGCTTCCTGCACTCTCCTGCCAAATCAGCACCCACTGGCAAGCAAAGACCAGAGCAAAAACATTCCCTTCCGACTACCAACTGATACTTAACATTTCTGAGGCTGCACAGCATAAGGCAGTGACAGTATAAATGGCATGAATTCAGATCACACTTGGTCCAGACTAGTACTTTCCCTCTAAATACCCAGACAAAAAGCAATGGTATTTTAGAGGAAAAAAAACAGACAACACTCACCCACCCCCCCACTCCCGCCCGGCAGTTTTCAGGTGAACAGAATTCCAAACCAAAAGAATAAATACATGTACATAAAGAATTTCATTATACAAGTTCAGAGAAGAAGACAAGCTTGTTCCATATCTGTCTGAGAGAAAAGAGCTATATATTTAATACAATACTTGGAGAAAAAACTGGAACTGTCCTGCATTATATATAACTCACCCAGTGGAAATTAATTTGTAAGTTATTAAAGTTTCCAAACTGTACTTTGATGTAGTCAACATCCCATTTCATTAAAACTTTTAAATTTATGGCTAATTTCATAAATTTAAGGACAATTCTTACCCCCTCCACAAAAATATCAATTTAGTCATAAAATAATGGGTTAAACCAACCAATTATCAGTTTTGACTCAAGAAACTAAAAGCTGATCATGAAAACAACCTCACTGGCTTTGTCCAAGAGAGAACTTGGGGGCGGGAGGAACGAGCTTTGTGTTGGAAAATCTGGCCAGGACACATACAGAGATGATGCCAGCTGCACCCCTGACGAGCTATGGAGGCGGAAGCCAGGAAGAAGCCACACAGAGGACCCAAGGAAGTGGAATGCAGAACGGTCAGTGCAGCAAGACTGGGGCTAGATGGGAAAAGGCTGGCACCAGGGCTCCTCTGCCACCAGTGACTGAGCCTGACTAAAGAGGCCTTTGGAAATACTGAGAGGTGCTTCAGAGAGCACCACAGGGTTCTAAGGCCCTGGGCAGCAAACCTCTCCCATGCCACTTAGCAGAAGTCCTACTGAGCCTCCACAGGCCTCCTCAAACACCACAGCAAACAAAAGCTTTAAATAGGAAAGCAAAGGTATCACTGCTATCAGAAAGCAAGACTGGTTACTCTTGGGGGGAGGGGGCCAGTGTGACAGAAGGGAGAGTTCTGAGAGGCTGGTAATTTTCCGGGTTTTTTTTAGCTGAGTGCTGCTTAACAGTGTGTTCACTGTGAAAAAATTCACTGAGCTGGACTCATGATTTGTGCACTTTTCTGAATGTGTATCACACTTCAATAAAAAACTTACTTCCAAAATGAAAAATAATAACCCATGGCTTTTCAGAGGCTACAGTAGGACACCCCATGATGTTAGAAATAAGGAATGTTCTTAGTGAGAAGTTTCCGTAATCCAGATCTCTTCACCACAGGTAGAGGATGCTGAGAAAATTAACCAGAGAAAAAAATTAAAGCCCACAAGTTTAGAGAGACCGCTTCTACCTACAGCTGAAATCAAGAGCTGAGCAGACTTCCATTTCTTCAAATTAGCCAGCACTCACCTGTCATTCAGTATCCAAAAACTGCCCCTTCCAGGCACATAAACATTCTTAAATGAGAGGGGGAAAATATCTCTAAATTGCATATAGGATGAAATGAACTAGACAAAAAGGCAGAGCAAAAATGCACCAAATAATTTCAGTTCACTTGCTATTAATATGTCTTAATTATGAAAAATATGGTGATTTTCACATTCTCAATATAACTATGTTAAATATTTAATCAAGCCAGAAAAGAGTAGTGTAGTATAATTAAAAATTTATTTGGTCTTTGTCCTAGTTCCTGGGACAAAGTTCCTAAAACCCTTAGATTATCCTGAGGTTAGGAGTCTTTTGTAACTTATAAGGAGGCCCCCTTGAGCACACTTGAGCTTATGTTAATGAGGTGACTTCCAGTGGGAAGAGTGGGCTAGGAGCCTGGATAGCCTCAGGATGGGACCAGTCACCACAAACACCAAATGATTAGAGGGTTGGAGCTCTCAGCTCCAGCCACCAACCTCTGGGAAAGGAAAAGGGACTAGAGATGAAGCTCTACAAAAATTTTTACCAATGAGATTTGATGAGCTTCTGGGTTGGGGACCACATGCTGGGTCACACACTCCAGTTCCATAGGGACCTTCCAGACCCCACCCTCTGTATCTATCAGACTGCTCATCTGTATTCTTTATAATAAACTAGTAAACATTAAGTATAAATATTTCTCTGAGCTCTGTGAGGTTCTTTAGCAAACTAATTGAACCTAAAGAGAGGCTTGTGGGAACCTCCCATCTACAGTCAGTAGCTCAGAAGCACAGACAACAACCTGGCCTTCTTCTAACTGGCTTCTGAAAGGGGCAGGGGTGGGGAGGGTTCATAGTCTTGTGGGACTGAACCCTTAGCCAGTGGGATCTGATGCTGTCTCCAGGTACACAATGTCAGAAGTGAGTTAAACTGTAACAGCCAGCTGGTGTGCAGAGAATCTCAGAATTGCCTGACATGTGGAAAACCCACACATCGGGTGTCAAAAGTGAAGCTCTATACTGGTAAAGCAGGATAGTGTTGAAAGTGAAGGAAACACACCAAGAGTATTTTTCCCTTGCAAATGGATAATTAAATATTCAAACTGCTCAACACTTCTAGACCATTTTACATCAGTATTCTCAGAGTGGCCCTTCAGGATGTTGCAGATGGTCTGATTCTTAGTTTCTTACAGTATTCATGCTTATTGTATTAAAATGTCTACACATCTGTTTTCTGGTATTAATTATTAGTTCATTAGTGTCTTTTCTTCTAAAGCATCAGCCACAAGGAGAACACGTCTTCCCACTTTCCCAGGGCTTTGTGGGCTCCCAATCTGGGGAATCACTGAGCGCTTTAAAGGCCACTGGGTCATCACAGAAGTGGCTGTAATGCACTAGTTCTCTTGACATAAGCCCATGTGACTTTCAGGATATACTTCCAAAAATTAGCACCTTCAGTGCCTCAGAGCTGACAGAAAACAAAGTTAAGTATGAAAGAGCCTCATAGTCATCTATCCTAGACCTGTCTACCAAGCTTTTCCCAGTTTCTAGCCTTTGAGACTGGCATCCTCGGGCAAGGGTCAGCAAGCTTTCTCTGTAAAGGGCTGAACAGCAAATTATTTTAGGCTTTTGGGGCCATTATCTGTTGCAACTGCATAATTGTGCTTAAAACTGGATAACACGTAAACAAATGAGCATGGCTGTGCTCCAATAAAATTTTAATCATGGCCAGTCACATATGAATTTCATATCATTTTCACCTGCCACAAAATATTCTTCTTTGGATTTTTTTCCCCAATGATTTAAAGATGTAAAAACCCTTATTAGCTTCTCAGGCCTACAGGTTATAGTACGCCAACCCCCGCTTTGCCTACGGTGTCTGAGCTAGACTCGGTACAGTGATTATCCTGGTTCAGTAAATCCTGGTTCAGCGCTTACTGGCTCTGTGCCCCTGGCAGAGCTACCCTCACTAGACCTGAGCAGTGAAAACACTGTGTAAAGATTAACACAACAGGCCCATAGTCATTCCCCTCCCCTCTTTAAGCTGTTTATTTAAAGACTATATTTGGGGGAAGAAATCTGTTTTGTAAATGAAATCTATTCAGGAAATGTTCTTTGACCTAATGCACAGAATGCCAGAGGGAACTCTCTGCCCTTTTCAAGTGCAGAGCAACATAATCAAACCCATGTGCATTTTCCCTTTTCCTTATCCATAACCCACAATGCAAACAGGACAGTTATCCAAGGAATAGGAAGGGGTAACAAAGAGATGAAAAGAAATTGCAAGGACCTCTGTCTTTCCTTCAGTGTTAAAGGAACCTCTCTCAGTTCACTGAACGTGGAAATAACACTATTTTCCCTGCAGAATTTCAATACACTCAAGCAATACTTGTAAGTACTCACTGTGAAATTCTAATCTTACCACACACCCAAATATACCTCTTTCAACTACAAAGATCCTGCAATCTAAAAAATGCACCTTTTTTTTTTAAAGATTTTATTTATTTATTAGAGAGAGTGAGCGAGCAAGCGAGCACGAGAGCATGAGCACAGGCAGACAGAGTGGCAGGCAGAGGCAGAGGGAGAAGCAGGCTCCCTGCCAAGCAAGGAGCCCGATGTGGGACTCGATCCCAGGATGAGCGGATCATGACCTGAGCCGAAGGAAGCCACTCAACCAACTGAGCCACCCAGGCGTCCCTAAAAAATGTACTTTAACACTGCTATATTTTCATGGATGCTGTCAGAGAGGGGAGGGGATTTTGTATAAACGTCAGAGGAACTAACTGGGGCTAGTCATACCTCTTTTCTTCAAAATATACAACTAACAGTGTTATTCTTATTATAATTATTTTTAAAAGGTTTAATGTGACCGTAAGATAAATAAAATACACACAGATATATATATATATATATACACATATATATATATATATATTTTTTTTTTTTTTAAACAATGGGCAAACAGGAGAAGACTGGACTTTGAATCGCCTGGTTTGGATCTGCCGTGTTCACTTACCAGCTGAAAGTTGGTCGATTTACCCCTGGGGATAAAATCCAAATCTCTTCTCCCAATTTCCTCATCTATAAAAAGGAAATGATAATCCCTATCTACTTCAAGGGGTTGATGATACACAGAAAGGATTTTATAAACTCTACTGATTTATATCATTGTAAAACATTCTTTTAGCTTTTATTCCAAAGTTGCCAATTTGGCAACATTTTGTCGTTTAATTATAAACATCTCTGCTTCAAATACCTTCTAGGAAATATTTGATACCAAATTATAACTTATTTAAGCACAACTTCATATCATTCAGTAAGAACTTCTTCTGGAAGACAGTACAATTTTTTTTTTAAGATTTTATTTATTTATTTGACAGACAGAGGTCACAAGTAGGCAGAGAAGCAGGCAGAGAGAGAGGAGGAAGCAGGTTCGCTGGCGAGCAGAGAGCCCAATGCGGGGCTCGATCCCCAGACCCTCGGATCATGACCTGAGCTGAAGGCAGAGGCTAAACGCACTGAGCCACCCAGGTGCCCCGACAGTACAATTTTTAAATGTCTATTACCCACTATCAAATCTGATTTTTATTAGAACTCCTAATTTCCACAGCAAAGGTGTGATTCAAAAGAAATTTAGCACTGAATTTTGAGTAGAAATCTTGCCCCCAAACCTTATTAATTGGACTTAATGGGATTAAAACACAAGAAAAGTGTTCGATATTCAACCCCAAAGATTAATGAGTGAAGCCTCACTCAAGGTATCAAAAACTTAAGACTGATTCTGCTTTCCTCTCTTCTTTTGAAAATGTAAACTAGGGGCGCCTGGGTGGCTCGGTAGGTTAAAGCCTCTGCCTTCGGCTCAGGTCATGGTCCCAGTGTCCTGGGATCGAGCCCCGCATCGGGCTCTCTGCTCGGCTGGGAGCCTGCCTCCCTTTCGCTCTGTGCCTGCCTTTCTGCATACTTGTGATTTCTATCTGTCATATAAAATCTTAAAAAAAAAAAAAAATGTAAACTATGGTTAGATGACTGTATCACTCCATTTTTTGCTGTATCTGTCAGCTATCATTTATAACAACAACCAAAGAGAAAATTACATCTTAATAGATACTATTGTTTCAGCTGCCTTTAGGAAAAGGAGGAGGAAAAATCTGTTGTGAATAATTCTTTCTAGTCCTGTGAGACTAAGTAACAGAGTGGGATATAATCATTATTCAGAAGGTAGACTTCTGGAGAAAACAAAGAACTAAAATATCCTAGACAGAAGAGAAATTCAAGACCTGGGTGATTCAGTACTAGTACTGGCCTGTGTGACTCAGTGTTTGCAGTTAAGGGAGGCACAGTATCAGCTTTCCAGATACATAAAATGCCTCTTGTATTTCATCTCCAATGAGCAGAGGTGCAACCTGGCATTACAGAGAAACATGAAGTATCCACGTAGGGAACTTTCTGATAAACTCTCAGCTGTCCAGTGGGCTGTCCAATCCAACAGCAGAGAAGCAGCTGGGCCTGGAATGGAAGAACTGTGCGCTGCAGCCTGGCTTTGCTCCACACCAGCCTCTGACCCTGGGGCTAGCCCTTCCCAGGACCTTTCCCCTCTCTGGATTCCAGTTCCATCACCACTGAGATGAGGGGGTTGGCTCGGGTAATTTCTAAGACCTGCTCCTCAGGCAACAATCTACAAATGCAGAATATTTTAAGTTTAGTCTTTAAATTCATTTCATGTGTCCTTGGAAGGAGGAGCCTCATTTTAGTGATGATAGAAATTGTCTGCATATAGAACCTTATGAATGACACCACCCTTATCTTAAAACTGGCATAAGCAGGGGAAGATCACCAAGTTGGCCTCTAAAAGGTCTTTGGCTCTGGCTCTTCTCTCTAAACCAATGTTTCTCAACTGGGGGCAATTCTGACTCCCCAGAGGTCACCAGCAAAATCTACAGACATTTTTGGTTGTCACAATTCAGGGAGACAGGGCACAGGCTACTGACATCTAGAAGGTTAAGGCCAAGCGTGCTGCCAAACATCCCACAATGCACAGCATTGCTCTGCAACAAAGAATTATCTAGCCCCAAATAACAGTGCTGAGGCTGAGAGGCCCTGCTGTAAACTGAGGAAGGCTTCTTGTCCTGAGGGTGTGACACCACATGAAAGGTACCAGGAACCCCTGGAAATATATGTATACTGTTTTTCTTAATATAAGAAAAGCACTACAGCTTTTATCAGATTCTAGTAAGCCTGAGTCCTCCACCACCACGAAATAATCTTAAAACCACCATATTATACAATATTCTCTCATTTGGGATTTTTATGGTGGTATATTCACATCCTGGTATATCACACAGCAACAGAAAAGACTGAACTATAGCTACATGGAATATGGATAAATTCTGCAGACACAGTGGTTAACTAACTCAAGCAGCCGGACTGATTTAAAAAAACAAACATACTGCATGATTCCATTTATAGGGATTTTAAGAACAGAAAAACTAAATCTATGTGCTAGAAATCAGAGCACTAGTTATTACAGTGTGGGAATGACCAACTGGAAAGGAACACAAGAGAACTTTCTAGGTGCTATATGGACTGTAATGGGTCCCTCCAACATTCCTATGTCAAAACCCTAAGACCCAATGTGATAGCATCCGGAGAAGGGGCCTTTGGAAGGTAATTAGGTTTAGATGAATTCATGAAGATGGGGCCCTTCTGAAGGGATTAGTGTCCAACTAGAGACACCAGAGGCCTTGCTTCCCACCCAGGCCCCTACAGTGCATTTACCCAGGAAAGAACATGTAAGCACATAGTAGAGAGCAGCCATCTAAAAACCAGGAAGCAGGTCCTCACCAGGAACCAACCACGGTGGGACTCTCATCTCAAGCCTTCCAGCATCCAGAACTGTGGCAAAATAAACTTTGGCTACTGAAGCCACCCAGACCATGGTATTTTGTTCTGGTGGCTTACTCTAAAACACTGGGGTACTGGAAATGTTCCATATCTCAGTATAACTGGTGGTCACATGAGTGAATACATAAAAATTCACTGAGCTATATACCTAAGGTCTGTTCACAGATAATTCACAGAAAAGCAAGAAACATAAGCATAGTAAGAAACTTAACTTAGCATCACCTCCAGAAAGCAAAGGGAAGAGTTGGGACTTCTCATTTTATACCACTCTGTCAGTCTGAATTCTTTTCCATGGCTATGTGACCCTGTCTAATTTTAAGTAACTTGTTAATTTCTGAATTGCTCTAAACCTTTTGCTTCAGTGTGTTTGTCTGACCACTGGCTCCAAATCTTCAATGGCAATGACTATCAAATCCACACTCCAACCCAGAGCTTCCAGGCACTATCTATGCGTTTCCACTCCAGCACATAATTGTCATACCTGGCACATCTCAAAATGATGCAGTCATCCACCACCACCACCGCCGCCGCCGACTTCCTCATCTCCTCCTCTCTGTCCCCTGGCTTCTCTCTCTCTCTCTCTGTCTCTCGGGTTCTTACTCACCCTTCTCCTTTACATCCGCACATGACCTCAGAATGTTTATTTACAGGTTTTCTCCACTCTCCAGGCTCAAAAACCAACATGATGCAGAGATACATTTTTTGAGAGAAAGGGTAGGTATTCCTCACTATCCAAACTCAGGAAACCAAATACTTTATATTCAGCCGATGGGACATCAGTCACTCTCCAAACTTGCTATCCAAACTCTCATTACCTAACAGATTTAAACAGCAAGGGATAGTTGTATTTTTGCAGCATCTTCTAACTATTGCCTTCTTCCCCCAGCTTTATTCAGATATAATTGATACACTACATGGTTTAAGATATACAGCGTAACATATATATGTCTGCATGTACTGGGAAATGATTACCCTAATAAAGTTAGTTTAACCATGATTCCTTCTTCCTCCCCATCAAAGGAGACCAGACTTCCACCCTTTTAACCCAAGTTCTTGTGAGACACTAGGACAGGTCTTCAAGCTCCTCCTGCTCCACATCACTCTGCGTGCTGTGGCCACCTCAATCTTTCCAGCACTTTTCCTACGTTGCCCCTGCTCAAAAACCCTCCAAGCCTTCCACTTATAGGGATCCAGATGAGGCAATGCTTTCGATGACACCCTATGCAAGTTACCCAGCCTGCTCTGCCCGACCATCCTTATGTATGCCGTGCCATATGCCCTTGCTCGTGGCATTTTTCCCAACTAGGGAAAATGTACCCCTGCGCTCCAGCCAGGTCCTCCACTCTCTAGTGGGGTGACTGTGGAGAAGTTAATTACTTTTGCTGGGCCCATGTGTGAAATGGAAAAAGAGCTACATCTCCACATAGCAACCACTCAGCAGACCTTGGCTATTATTTTTTTACCACCAGTTCAACTCCTGCCTACCAGATGGTTTTCCTTAACACCCACCCCATAAAAGCTCCCCTCACTGAAACTCTCTTCTACTCCATTCATTTATCTGTGTTACAGTTTTCCATGTAGCCAAGCTTCAGTTTTGGTGCTCCCCAGGGTTTCTGCAACCTCCTTATTTCATTTTGGAGTTTTGCTTTTTTCTGGGGGAGGGGCTTTTTTTTTTTTTGGTCAATATGTAGTTGTCTGTTGGTTATTCTGCTATTTTTATGTGGGGACAAGGATCAGGACCTCTCAGCTTGCCATTTTGCTGATATCTCTCTTCTTTATTTGTTTTACATTATTGTCTGTTAATATCTAGACCCCCAAACAGCCTGAAGCTTAAAGCATTCTGCAGCTTTTTCTTTTTTTTAAACTCCAGCAGTGTTCTCTAACAGTGGCTAGATCCCCACAGTCACTGATTGACAGAATAAACTTCTGCAAACTTTGCCAAGAATGGCTAACTGAGATAGGGAAACTGAAGGGACCCTATGAGAGACTGTTCTGCTGCCTTTACTCTTGCTAGGACCCATACCTCAACCTTACACATGCCTTATAATACAGATAATGTACATCCCCCTTCTACGGGTCAAGGAGTTAACGATTTCTCTGCAGTCTTCCAGCACAGCAGATAACATCTAAAGAGTGACCAGATAGGGGTGTCAAGTATGTTTTCCAGACACTGTACCACCAAGACCCCTGGCTCCAAGGCACAAGTGACTTATGGAAGACACCTAAACACTCGTTCCTTTTAACCAGTTCCCAGATGCCTAAAAAGACATTTACAACAGATCTCAATCTTTAATGAAAACCCCAGCCTCCAAAGATGAGACTCACTCCTCTTTCCTCTCTGAGTCTCATAGACAGTCTGTACCTACACTCTCTGTCTTCAATAAACCCTGCTCTTACTTCCTCTCAGCTCACATTTGATTTCTACCCCACGCAAAGACAAAAACACTCTTGGCTGATCCTGCAGGACCTCCTCTGAGTCCTTGGACCCAGCCCTCCTGCACCATAATGACTTCTTATTTTTCAAATTCCTATGCTGACATGGTAAGGGCCACCAAAGTTAGAATCCCTTCTTCCTATCTTCCTGTCAAAAATATTTATTAAGCCTCTCTCATGTACTGTTCAAGGCACCGGGGATGGAACTGTGGAATAAACAGTTAAGACTCCCAGACTCAAAGAACTTTTATGTCAGGAGAGAAACAATTAAAAAAAAAAAAAAAAAGACACATGATGCCAAGTATTGATAAGTGCTACAAAGGAGACAGGGAGATGTGGAGAGTGCACAGTGGGACTGCTTTAGCTGGAATGTTCTATGAAGCTTCTTTATAAAGGAAACCGTTAGGGCGCCTGAGTGGCTCAATCGGTTAAGCATCTGCCTTCAGCTCAGGTGATGATCCCAGGGTCCAGGGACTGAGCCCCATGTCAGGCTCTCTGCTTAATGGGGAGCCTGCCTCTCCCTCTCTCTCTGCCTACAGCTTCCCCTGCTTGTGCATGCTCTCTCTCTGTCAAATAAATAAATAAAATCTTTAAAAAAAATTTTTTAAATAAAAATAAAAAGGAAACCACTGAACAAAGACCCAAATCATGTAAGGGAGTCACCTATACTGATATCTGAGGAGAAGAATGTTCTTGCAGAGGAAAACAGTGAATGCAAAAGCTTCAAGGCAGAAGCATCTTTAGCATATGTGAAGAGCCTGCAGCCACATGGCTGAGGTAGAGTGCTGGGAGAAGGGGTTAGGGCAGGGGCTAGATGGTACTGACTTTACAGCACAAGGTAATAAGAACTTTGAACTGTAGTCTTATGTGTGATGGGAACTACCGAAGGGTGAAGCCTTTTTAAAGGCTCGTTCCCACTTCTGCATGGAGAAGAGACAGGGGGAGGAAGGGCACAAAGTAAAAACAGCAGTCTCTGGACTGCTCTAGCACCCAGATGTGATACCTGAGAGTAGCATAGACCCGAGTGACAGTGGTGGAAGAGACAAATAGTGGGTCTGACTTATGTATATGTTTTAAGAATAGATTCTGTGTAGATATAAATCACTCATGTAGAGTGTGAGAGCAAAGAAGTCAAACACAAGGCCAAGGTTTTAGGTCCGAGTAACCTGGCAACATGAAGGTGCCACTTACTGAAATGAGGAAGACAGGGAAGGGAGCAGATTTAGACATCAGAGGGATATTATGATGATGACATTAGACTATACAAGCAAAGCCCATGGCAGGGACTCACACACAGCCAGAGCTCAGGAAATGAGGGTTATTTTCACTGTCTTTGGCTCCTTCTCCTAGAGTTCAGGTCTCTTCTTTCCTAAAATAATTCTTCATCAATAGGGGAAACTGGGTGAGGGGTAATGGAGTACTCTGTACTAATCTTGCATATTTTCTGTAAATCTAAAACTATTCTAAAATTAAAAGCTTATTTTTAAAAAATCCAGGGCGTCTCGGTGGCTCAGTTAAATGTCTGCCTTCAGCTCAAGTCATGGTCTCAGGATCCTGGGATCCAGCCCCCATGTTGGTGGAGCTGAGCAGGGAGCCTTCTCCCTCTCCCTGCCCCCCAACTGTGCTCTCTCTCACTCTCTCTCTCTAAAAAGTAGGAAAATCTTTAAAAATAAATAAATAAAAATTTTAAAAAATCTTCAACTCCACATGCTCCTCTAGCTACCACTCTCTTTATAAAGAGACAGCCATCCTTTGTCACGCCTCATCCATTCATCACCCACTACAACCTAATTTCTGCTCCCCCACCGCCGACTTCCTGAATTCCTCTGCAGCCACCAATGACCTAACTGCTAAGTCCAATGAACTTTCAACCCTTCCTCTCTTACAGCCTCTGAGACCCTGACCATTCCTTTCTTCCTGAAACACTTCTCTGACCTGAGGACACCACCTTTTCCTGGTTCTCCTCCTGCTTTTCCAGCTCTTCCCTCCTCTCAAGCCTCCTCTGCTGTGGCTTCTACATCTACCCATCCCTTAAATGCCAAGCTTCTATCCTTGGACCTCCTCTTCTCACACTGCATATTTCTTTGGATAAAATCCACCATTGGTCATGGCTTCAACTAGAACCACTACCAGTGGTTATTAATCCTTTGGGTGGCCATCAACTCTGCGATGCAGAGTTCTAATGTTCTTGTACACACATGCACACAAAAGGACCACACACACATTCTTAAAGATACACTGCCAGGAGGCTCATAGGACCCCTCCCCAGAAAGGCCACCCAAACACCTCTGAGGACTATCCGGGCCCAGATGAGAATGCTGATTTATCAAAGCTAAAGTTTGGTAGAAACTGTTATATGTCTGGCCAGCTCTCTCACCTGAGCTGGTATCTCCAATTGTCCCCCTGACAACTGCACCTGGGATGACCCATGGGCGCCTCAAACTACACATGTCCCAAACCAATCACTTCTCTCTCTTGGCCACCAATACCACCATATCCTCCTCCTGGTTTCTAGTATCCCAGTAAAAATACTGGCATCCAGCAAGTCAGCCAGAGACCACCCAGGAGTCACTTCAGTGCCCCCCTTCTCCACTCCTGAACATCCAGCCAATCTCCTTATCTACGTCTCAAAACCTTTTGCAAAAGGGAATCCTCATCTCTTTGGCCCCTGCTCGGACCCTCATGCTTTTCTCCTAATTACCTCAATAGTCTAAGCCTTCGTACTCCTTCATACTCCTGCATAGGTAGCTGCACACTCTGCTATCACACTCCAAACCTACACTGGCACATGGGGAACGCCTATATATCCTGCAAAGTCAGCTAGGGCAGTCCTCCCCACTCTGAGCCTCTCCCATACTATTCTAAACTTTTTATTACTGTTATTCTATTCTCTGGTGGAATAGTTGTAATTATTTCTTCCCATGTCTGTCTACTTCTCTACATGGCAAATTCCTGTAGGGCAGACTGCTCAGCTCTGAATCCTCAGCAGCCACCCTGGGCATTAAATAGGTACCAAATAAATGTCTGATGAGTTAAAGTGGCTTGGTCCCTGAATACACCTTGGGCTCTCACCTCTGGGTCTTTGCTGACCTCTCTCTCTCCTTGGAACATCTGTATTTCCCTCTATCTTATTTTCTACTTCAGTCCATCAAGAAGCAGATTCAGACACTCAACTCACCACTTCTCCAACTGTTCCCACCTTAGGGTCTCTGCACTTGCTCTTCCTGTTCCAGGAATGCTCTCCCACCAGACATTCCCATAACCTGCTCTCTCATTTCAATCAGGTCTCTGTTCAGCTATCCTTGCCCTCTTTAAAAAACAGCCCTGGGGGCGCCTGGGTGACTCAGTGGGTTAAGCCTCTGCCTTCGGCTCAGGTCATGGTCTCAGGGTCCTGGGATCGAGCCCCACGTCTGGCTCTCTGCTTGGTTGGGAGCCTGCTTCCCCTTCCCCCTCTGCCTGCCTCTCTGCCTACTTGTGATCTCTCTTTCTCTCTCTCTCTCTGTCAAATAAATAAATAAAATTAAAAAAAAAAAAAATTTTAAAAAAACAGCCCTGACACTACACTCTGTATCTGTGTCTTTACTGTCGAGGGCATTCTCCATAGGAACATCACTTCAATGAGGGCAGGCCTGTTTCATTCACCACTGTATTCCCAAGCCTATAACAGTGCCGGAGCATTCCCTTATTTCATATTTATTGAGCACTTACTGTGTGCCAGATCTAGGTGCTGAACATCTATCAAGAAACAAAATAGAGAAAAATCCTCCTCACTTCACATTCTGGAAGGGAACGAAAAACATACACAAGGTAAGTAAAATATACTTGCTAAGAAGAACAACTAAAGCAGTAAAGGAAAATAGGAACTGGGGAAGGCCTCACTAGGTGACCCCTGAGTAAAAACCTGAAAAAAAGTGAGGAAGCAAACCACATTATTGAACTGCAAGCACAAAAGCCCTAGGCCAAAGCATGTCTGACCGGTGGAAGGGGAGGGTAGAAGAAAATGAGAGTGGGAAAATAACAGTGGGTCAGATTATGTAAAGTCTTGTGGATGGCTCACTATAAGGCATTTACCTTTAAATGAGATGGAAATCCATTGTAAGGTTTTTACGTAAAGGAGTGATATGATCTGACCTGTGTTTCAAAAGAACCCTTCTAGTTGCCGTGCTGAAAACAGGGCATAATGGCAAAGGCAGAATTAGGGAGACCAGATGAGAGACTATTTCAATAATCCAGGTGAGAGGTGGTGGTGACCTGGCCCAGGGTGGCAAGCACTGGATATGGAGTGAGAATGAAAGACAGCAATCAAAGGTGACTCAAAGGTTATTAGTTAAGAGCCTCTTACGTTACTCAGAAAAAACAGCAAGAGCAGTTTGGGAGGGGAGATGACGGGAGGCTTGTTAGGCCTATCCTGATATGTTCAGTCCGAGTCCCCTATCAAACATCTCGGCTGAGAAGGAAAAGAGGCAGCTGGGCATTGGTCGAGGGAGAAGCCCCCCGATGGAGATATAAATACAGGATCTGTTAGCCTAATACATATGTATTTAAAACTATGAGCTTTGAATAACAATTCACCATGAATGAAAAATCAAAATTTCCCAAACAGAAATGCACAAAGAACAGAAGAAAGAAAAGCTACAACGTCCAAGGACACGCTCTCACGTTCCGCAGACAAAATACAAAAGGTGACCCTTGCTCATACTGAAAGGCATTTCAGCCAAAACAAAAAACAAGTGACAGGGGCAAACCGGTACCAGCGGCTCTGTGAATGGGTGAGCCAAACTTTGACAGAAAATCCCTAGGGTCCGCCCCGTGATTCTTTTAGAGAGACCCAGTAAACTCGGGTATTGTCCTTGCAGAGGATGAGATGTTATGAGACCCAAGAAAGTGCAGTCTATCCCCAGGTTCTCATCTCTAGCATGTCCCTAGATGCAGAGAAGCATTCCCCTGATGCCGGTACAGGAGACAGGCCAAAGACTAGGCGAGGCAAAGAGGGTCATCACCCTCGCCCGAAAGACCCCCGCCCTCGGAGGGCAGGATTCGACTGCAGGAGACCAGCGAGCAGGCGGAGGGCTATGGCAGGGAAGGGCAGCCATTCAGCAGTCTGGGCTCACAGGGCACTGGGTGGGGGGTGGGGGCGTGGCGCGCCGCGGCAGAGCGCCGTAGTGGGGGGGAGTGGGGAATCAAGGGGCCAAACCTCCGTGCTCAGAAAGAGGGCAGATAGAAGGTACTACCAGGGCGCTGCCCGACGCTATAATGGGGGACAGTTCGACAAGGCGCGGAGTCGCCGGCGTCAGGCGTGCTCGGCTGCCATGAGGTGAACGGGAAGTGAGAGCAGCGTGACTCCGAGCGTGGGGGCCGGGCTCCGCCCAGCCTCGGAGCCCCGAGTTCAAGGACAAGCCCCCAAATGGGAAGGACACGGACAGAGGACACCCTTACCTGACACTGCAACCTTCGCAGCCGCTCCGTCCCGGCTAGAGAGCGCGGCCGCCGCTTCTCGCGCCGCTCGCCCGCGCTTCCCGATTGGCCGAGGCCGACCCTCCCAGAAGCCCTCGCGCGACGCGCAGACAAATAAACTTTATGGAGACCCGCGGAGGAGAACAAGGACAGGGGCGGGCCCTCCGCTTGAGCTGCCACGCCCCCCACGTCCGGGGCCACGCCCTCACCCTTCCCTAGTGGGCTGAGTTGGCTCAGCAGGGAGAAAGCGAGTGCACAATTCCTTGGGTGAATTTCTTACCGTTTACTGATCGCCATCGTAGAGACAGGTACTCTTCAAGGCGCTGGGGGCACAGCGGCGACCGCGACAGACAAGATCCCTGCCCTAACGGAGTTGTCAAGCTGGTGGGAGAAACAGACTGTAATAAATAAGTGGCAGTTGTAAGGAGGTCTATGATGGAATGAGCAGTATACTGGGAGAGAGAATGCCTTTGTGGTCCCAAGGCCTCTCTGAAGAGGTGCTGAGCTGAAATACAAAGATGAGAAAGGGTCAGTCTTGCAAAGCCTTGTTTGCAGAGCATTCCAAGCAGAGGAACAAGAGTGAAGGCTCCATAGGTAAACAAGCTTGGTGTGTGAAGAATAGGAATGCAAAACGGTACAACCTCTTTGGGAGAGAGTATGGAGGTTCCTAAAAAATTAAAAACAAAATTTCCATAGGATCCAGCAAGTCCACCTCTGGGTATATACCCAAAAGAACTGAAGGTCTCAAAGAGGTTTGTGTACACCCCTGTTCATAGCAGCATGAGTCGCAAGAGCCAAAACATGGAAGTAACCCAAGTGTCCATCCACCGATGAATGGATAATCAAATGTGGTATATAGGTATGATGGAGTATTATCCAGCCTTAACCCACTGAGCCACCCAGGCGCCCCTTATTATCCAGCCTTAAGAAGAAAGAAAATTCTGACATATCCTATAGCATGGATAAAACTGAAATAAGCCAGTCACAAAAACACTAATACTATGATTCTATTTGTAGAGTACTTAGAGTAGCCAAAATTATAGAGACAGAAAATAGGGTGGTGGTTGCCAGGGGCTGGGGAAGGGTGAACAGGAATAGAGGGGTTTTGTTTAACAAGTTTCGTTTTAGCTTTACAAAATGAAGAGTTATGAAGATGAATAGTAGTGATGGTTGCACATTATGAAAATCTTTAATATCCCTGAACTGTGCACTTGACAATGGTTAAGGTAGTGTATGTTACGTGTATTTCAACAGAAGAGTAAAATTTTTTGAAAGGATGTGGAGCAACCTGGACCATCGTATACTACTGGGGGGCTGGAAATAGGGACAATCACCTTGGAAAACGGGCAAAATACATGAAAGCTAAATATATGTGTACTCTCTGACCCAAGAATTCTACATATGCATATAGGTATGTATGTGTGATCTTTTTATTCCCAGCATAAATGTGTACCTATTTTCACCAAAAACCACATATGACAATGCCCATAGCTTCCTAACCCAAAAGTGGAAACAACTCAAATGTCCCTTAACGGACATTTATACATTAGAGGACTGCATTTATACAAAATTCAAATCAGGCAAAACTAACTTATAGTGACAGATGTCAGAATCATAGTGATTTTGAAGGGCGGAAGGGCTGTTGACTGGGAAGGGAAATGCGAGAATCTTCTGAGGTCTGTCAATGTTCTGTTTCTTAATCGGGTGCTGAGTGCATAGACGTATTCACTTTTTAAAAATTCATTGAACTGCACATTTAAGATTTGTGCACTTTACAACACATATATTATTCATTACACTACAATAAAAAGTACAAAATAAAGCAAAATATTCTCTACGCTGTGGAATGTTCAATGTTTTGCTCTCCAGAAGTCATAACGCTTTCCTTCCCCCAAGTGTTTCCAGTTTGGAACCTTGTTTTATTTCCCTGACCTTCCCCACAATCCCCAGCATGTGGTGCTGGGAAGGAAAGCAAGAAATATTTCTTAAATGACAGACAAAACCCAGCGCCTTGATTGCCCCCTATCCTGAACCGCGCTGCCAGAGATGGGTTCTTAGTGGGTGGCAGCAAGTTACATAAAGCTTCTGGAACTGTGGCTGAGTGATCAGCAATGTTCTATACAAGTCATTAAAAGCTTGAAAGGGAAGCTTCTCACTATGCACTTCAGATGAGTTTTTAAGATTAGTGCCCTTTACTAGATGGAATTACTTCTCAATAAAAAGATCAGTACAGTGCAAAGTAAAGAAAAAGTGATTCACCTCTAATATTGCACTTGAACCTTGCAACAACCCAGTGTTGAGCAGAGCAGAGCTGATCATCATCACGTATTCTGTGGGGTACCTGAACTCCAGGAGGATTAAATGACTTACCCAAGGTTATACAGGTTGGTAGTGGCAGACCAGTGTCTACACTCCCTAGTCTTGGGATGTCATGGCCAGTGCTTCCTAGTCCAAGAAGTCCTCAGAGGTGAGCTTAGAAGCCTTCATGAACTATATAATAAGAGCTATCTAGTGAATTGGGATTGGAACAAATACCATGCTCTCATTAACCAGCAGTAGCTAACTATCAGATGACATCGTGAAGGTGGTAGGATTTATTAAACATCTGGTTGGTTTATTTGTTATTAAACATACTGACTGTTGAGTGAAAAAACCCCATCCCACACATCTCTGCATTGCTGCTGTTTTAAAACAGCTTTGCCGACATCTATCAACTTTGTTGATGTCAAATTGTGCAATTTGTCACTGATGCTGCATTTGCCAAAAGAAAAGTGAATTTGATTGACAAGGCCCCAGGGCTTCTCTCTCTTCCTTTTCAACATTCCAGATGTTTAAAAAAAAAAAAGTTGGATCCACCCCCAGGAAGGCTCATCTACGGGTGAAAAATATACTAAAGGAGCTTGAGCGATATGGTTTCAGTTTCTGTAGAAACTTTGCCTCCGAGAGACCCCATCTTCTTGATTGGTTCAAATTACCCTCCATTTTCGATTGCTGCCTTTCAGTGGAACCATCTGCTTTACAGCCCATCTGTCGGGGGCTCTGTTGTGGTTGATTATTAGATGTGTTTGCAGCTGGAGGGGTGGGGGGCAGACTTAAATGACAAAAGATAAGTGTCTCCAAGAATGAAAGTGGGAAACAGAAGCAGACTTCTAGCTATTACCACTTTTAGAAAACAGACTTCAGGGGCGCCTGGGTGGCTCAGTGGGTTAAGCCTCTGCCTTTGGCTCAGGTCATGATCTCAGGGTTCTGGGATCGAACCCCGCATCAGGGCTTCCCCTTCTCTCTCTGCCTGCCTCTATGCCTACTTGGGATCTTTCTCTCCCTCTGTCAAATTAATAAATAAATCTTAAAAAAAGAAAGAAAGAAAGAAAACAGACTTCAGCATTCCCTGCAAACTCAGGAGAAAATTAAGATAGGCAAACAAACATGGTGAACAACAGTGGACGTGGATGACTCTGGGGATTTCCACCACTTGTTCTCCCTTCTTTAGTAACCATACCCAAGAACACCAAAGTTAAGTTTTGGGGGGATTACCTGTTTTACATCGTGGGTATTCTTGGAGAAAAATAACCTACCAGGAAGGATTGTTCTAAGGCTTAAAGTACAAGTAAAGTTCTAAGCTTAAAGTTAGAGCAGAGTCTTGCCCATAGTAGGTGCTCCGTAGCATTAACTATTCTTATTTCTGGCGAGGCCCATTGCCACGATACTCTAGAATGGAGCAGAGGCTTCCGTGATGCACCAGGACACAACGCTGCATACCTAGCTCCGTGGAGGGCATACACCAGGGCATGGCAACTGTCTGAAACTTTGCCCAGATCTGAAGCCCTGTGGGGCAGTGGCAGAACACTGGGAGCTCTGTGTCCACAAGGGGGCTCTTGGTGAGGAAGGATCATTGAGAAGGATCCCACATTGACTTAACCTGCCGGGGGACTCTCAAAATGAAGGCTCCACCCACCACCCCCACCACCCATTATCAACTATGCTTGAAGGCAGAGCCTGAATCTCTCGAATAGACTTGGCATCCCCAGCATCTGACCCCGATGGGGGCTGACAGTGGCGTGTGTGGCATAGTATGGCGGGAGCAGCCCCTGTACATGGTCTTGATGGTCAACCACTTCAGTGGTGCTGTAACATTCTTGGAAGGAAACATTTCCTGGAACTGTGGTGTGGCTATACCTTGTCTTGTCCTGAGAGATAAGACTGCTAAATGCTGGCCACCCAGCAGAGCTCAGACTTCAGTGAACCAATGCTAGAGCTCACCTTTGAAGACCATGGCGTCCATACCCGGCCGGCTGCAGCCCCTGGCCGATGGCTATCTTAGATGTCTCATTTTAGAGTAGAAGATTAAAAATCATCCCTAAAAAAGTCAAGAAAGGGGGACCTGGGTGGCTCAGTGGGTTAAAGCCTCTGCCTTCAGCTCAGGTCATGATCCCAGGGTGTTGGGATCGAGCCCCGCATCGGGCTCTCTGCTCTGCAGAGAGCCTGCTTCCTCCTCTTTCTCTCTGCCTGCCTCTCTGCCTACTTGTGATCTCTCTCTCTCTGTCAAATAAATAAATAAAATCTTTAAAAAAAAAAAAAGTCAAGAAAGAGGGCACGCGGGTGAGAACGAAGCTTTATTTATCCATCTAATAATTTTTTTTTTACTGGAAAAATATGTTTGCTTTTTTGGATCATAAGCGACTTCACAGAACTTTTTGTTTTTATGATGCATTTGATTTTGTATTAGGAGAAATCTGATCTTTAGTTTCAGTCTAGTTAAACTGGAAGATCTGAAAGGGAGAGTTGTTATCCAATATGGTCCAGGTTTTTATTTTTAGTTGTTTTTGTAAAGACTTTATTTATTTATTTTAGAGATAGGGAGAGGATGAGCAAGCAGGAGCAGGGGGAGGAGCAGAGCGAAAGGGAGAGAGAATCTCAGGCAGACTCCGAGCTGAGTGTGGAGTCCGGCAGGGGGCTTGATCCCACGATCCTGAGATAATGACCTGAGCCTAAATCAAGAGTCAGACGCTTAACCAATTGAGCCACCCAAGTGCCTGTAGTCCTGATTTTTAAAATTGTCAATTTCTTTGGTGTTTTTGTAAAATCTATCCTGGCAAGAAGCAACTTTTCTGGGTTTTTTTTTCCCCCTGAAATGTATTACTGCAAAGAAAATAAAAATATGTTCATTTCAATGCCAGGCCTTATGCAGAATGAGCACTTAATAAATGTATCGAATGAATGAAAGAAAGAAAAGAACCTGAGAACAGGAATAACTGCTGTGTTGTGAGTGTGAATGGGCTTGACTCAGCCCATTGGTGCATTTCACCAGCTAGCAACATTTAGGGAGAATCTATCTCCATTTATTTTGGCAAAGAGGGCTCTTTGCTCCCTGCCTTCCACTCAGCAAGCGGGAGCATGGCTGTTTGAGCAACCGGAGCTGCTCCTTCCTGGATTGCTGGATCGGGGCTGCTTTATCTCTAGCTAGCGAATAATCTTAGCACCATACTTTACACCCAGAAGGGTGCATAATTAGAATATATTGAATTAACAGTTTCTCACTTCTCAGGGACAAGGAACACTAGAGAACCCTATTATAATAAAGGGAAAGTTAAGGGAAAGGAACTCCATATGCCAAAAACTTTATTTATGCTGTTTAATTTAATCCTGCCAAGAACCCTTTCAAAGCATCCCATGTTTCCGAGGAGGAAAGGAGGCTGAGAGGAAGAAGTTGCCCGAGGTCACATAGCTAAGGAACAAAAAAAGGACTGGAACCCAGGTTGGTCTAAGGCTACAGCCCTGGGTCTTGCCATGATACCATTTTCTTTTCAGAACTGATTTTGGGGAATGAGGCTGTTTAGAGAGGAGTTGAGCAGCACACCCCAGAGCAGGGTCTCAGGCGAGGCTAGAGGGCCGATGGGGGGGTCATGCCAACTTGGGGACAGCATCTAACAGTGGGCACATCCTTGCCTCTCCCCAGTCCTGGCCCTGGCACACTCCACTGTGAATGGGGGAGCAGGATTTCACCTTTACCCCCTGAGGTACTTCATTTCCAGGCCTTATTGTACCATTGTGGTTCCCAGGTATTCCCAGGATGCCCCGAGGAAAAAGTCAAGGGGACCTGAATTCTACCTGTGGCCTGTTTGGGACAGGGAGCAAGACGTTTTGCCTTCTGAATCTTAGCCCCTGTCTTGTCTCAGGGGGAGTCAGTAACACTTATCCAGGTCCAACCCACCTGGCAGGGTGCACTGAGACCACAAGAGGAAACATGTACAGGTTGTAGAAATGTTCTAGAGAAACTGGTTGTTGTCTTTTTTTTTTTTTTTTGTCACATCCCTTAACCAAAGAATGATGAAAAGTTGACTTTCCCCCTTTCCCCAACCAGGAAAACAGGCAAGTGTTAGTATTTGATTCAATTGCATAAAACAAACCAAAAATAATAATGATAACAACACCAGCACCTATTGACTTGAGCAAGGTAAGACATCGTTTCTTTTTCACATTAAGAGAAGCCTGAAGAGCTGCCATGCAGATGAGATGGTAGCTCTTGAATCATCAAGCACTCAGGGTCTTTCTACATTCTTGCTCTAGCATCCTTAGCGTCCTGCCTCGCTGCCCAAAATGGCTGCTTAAACACCAGCTCTTATGCCCAGGTTCCAGCAAGCAGGAAGTAGGACAGAAACCTGAAGGAGCACTTCATCCTTTTGAAAAATATATTTCTAAGGTTTTTTTTTTAAAGGCTTATTTATTTATTTTAGGTGGGGGAAGGAGTGACAGAGGGAGAGAGAGAGAATTCTCCAGCAGACTCCCCGCTGAGCAAGGAAACAATGTGGGGCTTAATCCCATGACCCTGAGATCATGACCTGAGCCGAAATCAAGAGTTAACCAGCTGTGCCACCCAAGTGCCCCTCTGAAGTTTTAGATCCACTTCCATTTACTAGTCATTGGACAAAACTTATTTACATTGGTTACCTCTGGTTGCAAGACAGGCTTGGAAATGTCTTGACTGGAGGCACATGTCCCAGATAATTGAATCATTATTACTAAAAAGAAGGGGGCATGGATATTAGGGGGAAACCCATGGCCTCTGACCCATCATGTCATAGATACTTAAGTTCTGAGTTCCTCGTGCCATGTGGCAGGTGTGTGTGGGTGTGTGTGTGTGTGTGTGTGTGTGTGTTTGTGCACGCGCATTAAGAGGAATGATGCTTGTGAGGAAAAATACCCAACAATGCACCATGATTTGGTAAAAATATGGTCAAGAAGCAATGATTCTTAGAAAACCGGCCCTAATCAAGAGGAACGAGACAACCCATTGATTTTCATCAACCACTAAAATTCCGATGATCCAAAGATACCATTAAGAAAATGAAAAGGCTGGGGTGCCTGGGTGGCTCAGTGGGTTAAGCCACTGCCTTCGACTCAGGTCATGATCTTAGGGTCCTGGGATCAAGTCGCACATCGGGCTCCCTGCTCAGCGGGGAGCCTGCTTCTGTCTCTGCCTCTGCCTGCTTGTGCCCTCTCTCTCTGACAAATACATAAATAAATAAAATCTTAAAAAAAAAAAAAAAAGAAGGGGCACCTGGGTGGCTCAGTGGGTTAAGGCCTCTGCTTTCGGCTGAGGTCATGATTCCAGGGTCCTGGGATCGAGCCCCTCATTGGGCTCCCTGCTCAGCAGGGAGCCTGCTTCCCCCTCTCTCTCTGTCTGCCTCTCTGCCTACTTATGATCTGTCTCTCAAATAAATAAATAAAATCTTTAAAAAAAAAAAAAGAAAATGAAAAGGCAAGCCCCAGACTGGAAGGACATTTTTCGAACAGATAGATGGTAGAGGACACATATCTAGAATACATAAAGAACTTCTGCAAGCTAACAATAAAAAAGACAGCCTTGTTTTTACAAATGGTCAAAAGACTTACATAGGCATTTTATGACATACCAATAAATGCATTAAAAAAAAAACAAACACCAGACAACCTCCTTAGTCATCAGAGAATCTAAATTAAAACCACAATGAGATACTACTTCATACCCACCAGAATGGCTACAGTTTCAAAGCCTGACAACACCCAGTGCTGGCAAGAATGGGAAGCAACCCGAACGCTCACATTTGGCTGGTGAGAGTACAAAAATGCTACAACCTCTTTGGAAAACAATTTGGCAGAGTCGATTAAAGGCCCAGCAATTCCACTGCTCGGTTTCTACCCAGGAGAGACGCAAGCTATGTCCACAGGATGCCTCGTACAAGAATGCTCATAGCTGCTTTCTCCATAACAGCCCCAAACTGGAAACAAGTGTCTATCAAGGAACAGACAAGGAAATGGTGGTGCGTGCACACAGTTGAATGGCGCTCAGGAAGAAAAAGGAACCAACCAGGGATACATGCAACAATATGGATGAATTTCAAACACTGGGCTGAGGAAGGAAGCCAGAAGAAGTACATAGCATACGATGCCATCTACTTGAAGCTCATAAGCAGACAAAACCAATATGGGATAGAAATCGGAACAGTGGGTGGAGAGGGCAGTGTCTTACAAGGGGAAGATGGGAACCGCTGGGGGATGGCTATATTCTGTCTTGCTTGACTGAGGTATGGGATGCATGGGGGTGTACATCTGGCCAAACTTAGGTGGCACAGATTTGTGCCTTTTGCTGGATGTGAATGTAATTTTATCTCAAAAACTGTGCATGTGTGCGTGCGCGTGTGTGTGTGAATTACCATCCCTGACCTCAGAGATTCTGATTCCTGGGATTCAGGGAATTGACATTTCCTGGCCTAGGAACTGGCCTTGGTATCACTTCCCCATCTGAGGGTATCCTAGGGCAGGTGGACAGGACAGATGGGGTTGTTGGAACTGGGGAGGGATGTGTGGCTCTGAAGGGAGTGGCTTCCTGAGATCCGAAGGACAACAGGGTGACAGCAGGACACACTGGGGAAGGGGCCTGGGTCCACTGCACAGTGCCTTGGAAGGGGTCCCTCCCGTGGAGGTGGCACAAGCATGCTTGGGACTCTGGTACCTCCTGGTGGGGCTTTGGAGGAGCAGGCAGGGCCCCATCGTGGCAGC
>RCUC01148018.1:0-18372 GCA_003697995.1 Taxidea taxus jeffersonii
CATTATACAGGCATTTTGTTTTACATCAATGAACAGTTTTTACCCCCAGGTACTTTTTAAAAGGATCATTATTATATTTTTAACCCTGTGATAGTTATTTTATATGTCAGTTGTCTAGGCCGTGCTGCCTAGATTAAACATTGTAGATGTTATGAGGCGCCTGGATGGCTCAGTGGGTTAAAGCCTTTGCCTTCGGCTCAGGTCATGATCCCAGGGTCCTGGGATTGAGCCCCGCATCAGGCTCTCTGCTTGGCGGGGAGCCTGCTTCTCTCTCTCTCTCTGCCTGCCTCTCTGCTTACTTGTGATCCCTGCCTGTCAAATAAATAAATAAAATCTTAAAAAAACAAACAAACAAACATTGTAGATGTTGTTATAAAGGTATTTTTTAGATATGATTAATAATTGAATCCGTAGATTCTGAGTCAGCAGATTACCCTCCATAATGTGGTGGGTCTCATCCAATCAGGTGAAAGTGTGAAGTGTCCTTAAGCAGAAGGAATTGTTTCCTAGATTCTAACACAGAGATTCTGCCTGGGTTTCCAGCCATCAAACTTAAGACTACAACATCAACTCTTGTTGGAATTTCTAGGCTGTTCTGCAAATTTTGACTGCCCCTACAATTGAATGAGACACACACCCACAAAGTTAGGACTGATTTTAAGCATCTATATAAGATATATGTACATGTGACTGCGTATCACATTCCAAAACCATTCTGTAAACCAGTTACTTTTTGAGCTTCCTTGAGCTCTGAGCTCTCACCTTTGTTCAGTTCTTTCTAACAAGGTTCTCCCCTGGAGAATGTAGCCCCTGTTAAAACACAGTTCACACACTCTTGTGGCTTATAGCAAGGTGGCCATGAAGTCAGCTGACAACATGACCATGGGTGACATAAACAGAGATCGAAGAGCTTGGGCTAGAAAGTCAGACCTGATTCAAATACTGAAGACACCTGAGAGCTCCAAGGCTCAGTGCCCACTTCTGTCAAACAGGGGTATTACTTAATCTCATCATATCCAATAAGCAAGAACAAATTAAGCAGCTCCCATGTTTTATTATTACGTATCTTTACTACTGTATGACCAGAAGGGATATATGAATTAAGGTGAAGATGAATTGTTTCCACAGGCCAGCCAACAACCCAGTGAGTCATGCCGCAAAGTACAGCAAAGAAACGTGTGTTTAGGCTTCACACAGCCTTCACTGGAAGACTATTTTTAGAAGAACTGTGCTCCAAAGAATAGCAGGGATTCAGTACCTTTGTAGGCAAGGTAGCATTTAAATAAATATTCTGAAACATTTGCTTTATACAATATCATTAATCACAGATTATGCTAATCCTTAATTATTTCCTTTTTTTTCTTTTTACTTTCCCTGTAACATGGAATTATCTTCAACTATGTTACAGCAGGAATCCAAATTTCTCCAACAGAAGACTCCAAAGTGCACACTAGGACTATGACTCATACACAGTGAGGTGCTGGGATGATTTCTGGGATCCCTTTAAAAAGTCTCTGTGTGTTACTTGTTTGTGCCTTTCTAAGTCTATTTATCAGCTGATTTTTGGAATTTCTGGTTCAATGATGCATCTGATTAGTCACATAAATATTTAATCTTTGTATTTTTCCCTTGGTAAGGAATGATTCAGGCTCTTGCTTACAGTATCAAATTTAGTTTTTTAGGGATTTACTATGCCTGATTCATGAGTTATTTCTTAGAGTTCAGCATAAGTTCAGATACAAAGGAGGTAGGTTCAACATCTTCCTGTATATTGGCCAGTTACTCTTTTCATGTCCTCAGGATGGGGAACGGTAATATATATGCCTCCCATTAATTAGCTGTGTGACTCAGTTGAAATCAGTTGCCCTCTCTGAGTCTTAACATCCCCAGGAGTAAAACAGAGGATAAGAAATGCACCACTGGGGGCGCCTGGGAGGCTCAGTGGGTTAAAGCTTATGCCTCCGGGAGGACATGAACAGACATTTCTCCAAAGAAGATATCCAGATGGCCAAGAGACACATGAAAAAGTGCTCCACATCACTGGGCATCAGGGAAATACAAATCAAAACCACAATGAGATACCACATCATACCAGTCAGAATGGCTAAAATTAACAAGTCAGGAAATGACAGATGCTGGCGAGGATGTGGAGAAAGGGGAATCTTCCTACACTGTTGGTGGGAATGCAAGCTGATGCAGCTACTCTGGAAAACAGCATGGAGGTTCCTCAAAAAGTTGAAAATAGAGCTGCCCTACAACCCAGCAATCACACTACTGGGTATTTACCCTAAAGATACGAATGTAGTGATCTGAAGGGGCATGTGCACCCGAATGTTTATAGCAGCAATGTCCACAATAGCCAAACTATGGGAAGAGCCTAGATGTCCATCAACAGATGAATGGAAAAAGAAGATGTGGTATATATGCACAATGGAATACTATACAGCCATCAAAAGAAATGAAATGTTGCCATTTGCGATGACGTGGATGGAACTAGAGGGTATTATGCTGAGCAAAATAAGTCAATCAGAGAAAGACAATTATCATATGATCTCCCTGATATGAGCAATTTGAGAGGCAAAGTGGGGGGTTTGGGGGGGAGGGAAGGAAGAAATGAAACAAGATGGGATCAGGAGGGAGATAAACTATAAGAGACTCTCAATCTCATAAAACAAACTGAGGGTTGCCTGGGGGAGGGGGGTAGGGAGAGGGTGGTTGGGTTATGGACATTAGGGAGGGTATGTGCTATGGTGAGTGCTGGGAAGTGTGTAAGCCTGACGATTCACAGACCTGTACCCCTGGGGCTAATAATACATTGTAGGTTAATTAAAAAAAAAGAAAAGCTGCCTTCAGCTCAGGTCATGATCTCAGGGTCCTGGGATGGAGCCCCGCATAAGGCTCTCTGCTCTGCAGGGAGCCTGCTTCCCCTCCTCTGTCTCTGCCAGCCTCTCTGCCTACTTGTGATCTCTCTCTCTCTCTGTCAAATAAATAAATAAAATCTTTAAAATAAAAAAAAAAGAAAGAAATGAGAAAGGCACCACTGGGTTATAGTGAGCATTAAACAAAATAAGTCAAGGAAAGCACCTCCCACAATGTCTGCCATACGGTAGGCCCCCAAATGATTCACATGTCTTTAACAATTAGTTAACAGGAAAACAAAAATGGGAAGAAGTTAATTAAAGGATTATCTGCAGTCACTCCAAACTGGAAACCAAACATTAATCATTAATGGAATTGATAAACAAATTGTGAGAGTCACATGTAACAATACAGACAAACAATGCTGAGCCAAATAAGGCAAATACCAAAAAATAAATAAGTAAATAAAAGAATGAAAATTAGAAAAAAAAAGTCCACTGTGATTCTATTGAAATGAAGTACAAAGCCCAGGAATAACTCATGCAATTAGAAGCCAACACAGAGGTTACCTGTGGGAGCAGTGAGTGAAAAAGGGATCCTGGGGGTGCTAAGAAGTGCTCTTTCTTGATCTCAGGGCTGGTTACAAGGGTATGAAAATTCATTAACCTGTATTATTATTTGTTCATTTTCCTCTTTGCATTTAATACTTCAATATTAAATAAAGTTCATGAAATTCTGTGCTTTTGAAACTGGGATAAACAAAAATATAATGTCACCTAACAATAAGAGCAGGGAAGAGTTTGCATCCTTTTGTGGGACCCATTCTATTTCATGGAGGCTACTCCAAATCTGAGGGTAAGGCTAGAGGTAACATATCTGCTTGACAGGGCAAGTTAAGGGGACTGTCCCTTAGTGTGTAGAATCAGGCCAGCCTAGGACCAATAACAACTGCCTGGACCAACCATCATCTCGCCTCCCCCCTTTCCCTCAAGGTGGACATGGCCAAGGAAGCTCAGAGCTAGCATGTCCATAAAACATTCCACAGGGCTGCTTAAATGTATCCAATCCTTATAATACTTTACATGAATTAATTCCTTTCATCCTTACCACTACTTTTTGTGGTACTAGGTCTTGTCTGAGCAGTAATAAAGCTGGGATTCAAACCCAGGCATTTGATTGCAGAACCCACACATTTAAAATCCTCTCTATAAAACATCCTGATCAGAATTCCCACCAGCAATGAGGAGTACCTATTAGTTATCTCCAGGATCCTCACACAAAGTTTCCAGAGTAGTAGTTCCCCACTATGGGTGTCTTTGGACTCCAGGGGACCCTGGCCATGTCTAGAGTCATGCTGGGTTTCAGTACTGGAAGGGGTCCTACAGGCATTTAGTGGGTAGAGGCCAGGAATGCTGCTAACCACACTACAACGTGTAGGACAGCCCCTGAAAGCAAAGAATTATCCAACCCAAAATGTCAATAGTGTTGAGGTGTGGACACCTTGTCTATACTCACTGTCACATGAAACCTAGCCAATGGATTTGGTCAAGCATTTTGTTTTTCTTTCCTTCTTCCCACTACTACTTCCCACTACTACTACTACTACTGAGAAGCAAGTTTATTGTAATGGGGCCCAAGGACTGGGAGAGCAGTTTTCCCCCTATGCATAAACCAGTAAGTTCAAACCACTTTTACCTATTCTTGGAGTTATTGTAATAAGTTTCTTTTCTATTAAAACAACCTTTCCTTGCCTGTGTAACTATATCACATATCAGGTTGATTCTAAAATGCAGTGGAGCTTAACACCTTGGACACAGTGGAGGGGAGGGGACCCGCAGGTGCATCTGGAACTCATTTGTATTTCAAAAACACAAAAATAACCACCGCAGTGTTTGTGCTCTTTGTAATATGAAACTTTTTTAGAAATTGCTTTGTACTTGGTAGTAACAGCCACATGATTCACCATGAAATGAAGTCTGGAAAATCATTTTGGATAAATGGACCTATAAATTCAATAGAATTTCCATGACAACATAGGCTGCAGCACTCAACCACAAATAAAAGGTTATAAATCATTCAAAACCAACTAGGAATCAGCAATACGGCTCTCGTTTTGAAATATAAGAAACCTGAAATATAGTTTATTTGTTACTTACTCACCCAAACTTCCCATTATAGTTCTTTCCTCACTTCTGATACTGTATTTTCTACCCCATAATAGGTGTTGGGAAAATGATGAAGCCAAGAACTTGCAATTAAGCTAAATAAAATTAACACAGGTACAGCGCTGGTGGTATTCCTCCCTCTCTCCTAGCCAGAAGCCAACAAGAAAGCTTGTGCACAAAGAAAAGTTATGCTGTTTTATCCAGAAAACTGCAATTTGCCCTACATAGCTAATTCTGCCAGATCAGGGTATCTGTAAGAAAAATGTTCATGCAAAACATTTCTGAGAACACATCTGCAAGACAACCTCAAAGCTTCCCAGTGCTTCTGAGTTCTATAAATCAAAACCAAATCCTCTAGTGTCTTCAGGACAATCCCCACACTGAAGGATTTTTTTCAATTAGGTGGGTCAACCCAAGTAGAACTTTTGTTTTATGAAACAGCTCTCTGTTCCTTGGGTCACCTGTTTAACTCTGGTGGAGATGCCCTTCTGATGGACTCTTTTGGATAGAGTATGCTGGGACCTCTCCCGGTGGGAGGTGCTGGTCCCAGGACCAAGCACACAATAGGCACTCATGCAATGACTGTGGGATAAATGAAGGGATGTTATTTCTGACACTGGGGGAAATGCACTGCCCTGCTCCATTCACAGCCTCTCTGATTCTTGAGTCTCCCTAATAGCCAACACCTTTGGGAAGATAACAGGTAGAGTAGAGAAAACAAATTTAGGAGCTAGGGCTTTGGTTTCCAGAAGGGCTGCCTGAAATGCTGCCAAAAGATGGATACGTGTGCACTGGACAGTGTCTTTCATTTTCTATCAGATGAACTCCTGTGGTTCCATCTACTACAATGTGCTGATAACTCTTCAAGATGCATTTTCAGCCCTGATCTCACATGGTCCATGGCTTTTGTCAAAATCTTCAAGGGCTCTGCAAGCTGGAAAGGTTAAGATTCAGGGCTACGGGGGCGGGGGGGAGGGAAGTGAACATGCCCTCCAGGAGCACAGAAACCTTTTCCTAAGACAGATACTTAGAAGCAGTTCAAACCATCCTCTGAAAATTGTACACACTTTTTATATTCTAGTCAACAATGTCCAAGAATACCAATCTTCCTATACCATTGCTAACAGTGGATTTATGAATCATTATTTTTTATACATTGAATGAACATATCTGTTCTTATCTTTAGTTTTCCCAATAACCAATAAGAGTAAGGATCTTTACTCATTTTTTTCTAATGATTTTCCTTTTTTATCACTTAGGAGGTCTTTTTAATAAGAAAAGTATGACTTTGCACAAGTGTTCCAAATACAAAGGCAAATGTATTTGCCCCACCACTACTGGTATCAGGGGAAAAAAATAGACATGCATAATGAATAGGAGAAGTGGTAAGATGAACCCTGGAGGGAAGAACAGAAGTTGACCAATAGGCGATGCCATTAAAAGTTCTCAAAGATATACTGCCAATGGAGAAAGTCAAGATGCATGATAAATACACACTTGACTTAAAAAACCCCATAAATCAAAATACTTAATTTATTGTGGATGTATCTGCACAGAGGTACAGAACTAAGAAAGCAGGTGGGGGGCAAGGCTCAGGAAAACAGCACAAATAATCGCTAGGGAGGGGGCTCTGATTGGTTTGGATCCAAGAAAGGTGGTTTGTTTCATCCCGACTGTTTAAAACACTTGGTGGCTCTAACTCATCGCACATCTAGGGGAAAAAGTCTTCTTTAAAATGAGAGAGAGGGGATAAAGAAGAAAAATCAAAAAGGAAAGGCACAAAACCAAAATCCCTACTACTGCTACAGAGGGAGAAGGTGAAGCTCATGTATCCGTTTGGGGATGGAACTCAGAAAACCAGCCTTATCAGCAAAGTGCTCCAAAGGAATGAATCCATCAGCCCCTAGTGACAGACAGCACAACATCACACATGCTATGATCCTACTTTATCCCTGATATCACTTTGTCACAATTCACTTCTCATTTATTTCTGCCTGCTATGAAACATACAACCATTCAAGCTAACACTCTGAAAGGCGGGGAGAGGGGGGAGATAAAGGAAAAATGGAGCTCCTGTTTCTGATCCACAGACTATCCAACTAGTCACTCTCTTGAAAAATATATTTATGCAGATGAATAGTTTCCCACTTTTTACTTAGCCCTAAAATATAGTGTACCCCTAGTAAACACAAAGTACTAATTCTCTCAGACCATATCTATGGGCAGAAAGACAGCAGCAAATTAGGGAGCAAAACAAGGTGGTCCAAGCCAGGAAGAGCACCAGCTTTGCCAGTGTATTTACTGGGTACAATCTGGAAGGGATAATTTTGGGAGAGGCTTTTTTGGGGGGAGGGAGATGATTTTTGGGAGACAATGACATCCTTAGTGGTGAGGACAGAGCTCTGCCACCAACATCACTATGATTATAGACCAAAATATTCTTGGCTGAGTGATCCTCCTTTCTATGAATTCCCCAGAGCACAATTTTGGATGAGTTTGGAAAGAATACTGTTGTTAACACCTGTATATCAGCACCTAGATTCTACCATTAACATTTTAATACACTCGCTTTATCAAGAAACAGTCCATTCTTCTAACCATTCATTCTGTCAGGTACTAAGTTTTCAAGGAAAAAAACCCATCATCATTCTCCAACAGTCAGCCATTGTCAAACTAGTAACCTCAACATGAAAAGAAAGCCAAGCAATATATTCCAAGCTTTGGGTCCAAGCCAGAGGATGCCTTGCTGGTTTGCGAGGGGTTAATAATGCTATTAATGACAACATTTTGAGATTCTGATAGCTACATCTCAGCAGGGAACTGTTAATAATTAGGAATAAAGACAGAGTTTAAGGGAGGGGATAAAATCAACAGAATATCAAAGCCATGGTTTTATGAAGCCAAGAATCTACAGGAGAGAGTGTCAGCCAATAATCATGTTATTGATTGGCTCCATTCATGTCCCTGATTAGCTAACACTAGAGCACATCTAGATAGACTATACATTAAATAAAACTGCTCAAACACTTGTTTGTTTTTCTTGTCTTGAAGCTGTAACATGTAATGAAACAGTGAACACACTCAGAAGTCTACCCAGGAAACCTGGTTCATTATCTCCAGAGCCATCCTCACAAAAAAGCTCAAAATCTTAATGAAGAAGGTGTTCTAAATCAAGAGAAGCTTAAGTCACTGCCTTGTCTGGGATTTAGAGCAGTGCCACAGATGTTACAAGGGAGATACACAGAGTTCATGAAGCATTATTTATGAAATCAAAATACTGTAGATAAGTTCATTGTCAATCAGTACAAGAATGACTCAATGAACTTGGATGCATCCATACCATGGAATATTATGCAGCTGCTAAAAAGAACAATGCCAATTCTGTATCTGATATGCAAGGTCACCCATGATATGTTATTGAGTTAAACAGGCAAGTTGTGGTACACTGATTATCTCATTTTTGAACTAAAGGGAAAAAATACTGAAACATACACAGGGATGCAAAAAATCCTGGATGATCTATGAGAAACTTAATTGTGGTTACCCCTGAGAACTGAAAATGGAGATAAGTACGAAACAGCAGCTCCCATTTAGACTCTGTGTGTTCAGTACGATTTAAAGATTTGTCAATGAGAATTTCTTCCATAGAAATAATAAGTGAAAGACAACAACCATAAGGAAAGACTAAAGTGGAAACCAAACAGCATACGGATTACAAGATTGATCAAAGTTGACAAAGCAGACATGCATGCAGAATAGGGTGCATTGTAAGTGCACTAGTAGATGATCTTGACGAAGTTTCAGAGGAAGCATATCCATTTAACATTCTGCCCTCCAGAAATCCTGTGTGTTCCCATCGGGTCACCATCTTCAACCAAGAATAACCATCTCCTGACTTCCAACAGCAGATAGTCATTTTCCTGCATTTCCTTTTTAGGGCATTCTATGCATGAGATGCTATGATGCTTTAAAGTGAATCCTCTCAGATCAGGCAAAGTCCATATTTTCACAAGGCTGACAGCTGTAAGATCAGGGAAAGTGCCTGTTTTACGGATGATGGCAGTTTGGTGGGGTGCTAGCAGAGTACTTAGAGGTAACTCTGAGGAGACGCATTTTGAAGATGATTGCCCAAGGTTGATGGAATGAGGTTTGAGGAACAAGAATTTGAGAACCTCCCATTCCAAAAAATCATAAACTATACAAAGATAAGGGAATTTTATCTTTGGGCATCACTGTGAGGGAGCTGCTGCTGTTACCCCATTTTAAAGGCTGGGAACGGGAGATTTAAAGTGAAGGAATTGCTTCAGGAACAGCCAATAAATAGTTGGGGACCCAGACTTGCTCCTCCTCAACAAATCAGACACCTGGGGATGTGGTTAACTCCACTGGGCCCGTCAGATGCCGGAGGATTATTCACTTTGGCCTGTCAAGAGTGGAGCCCTTTTGGTGCAATGATCATTCATGGCCAAAGGGCAAGATGTACTCAGCTGACGCCATAATGCGGTTTACAGCAGGGATGAACCTTTGCCTTGAGATCAGAGTTCACCTTCAGAGAGTCCTATCACTGGGATTCTAGTTGCTTTCTTTAGGGACCCTGAACCTAGTTTGTCCTAGTAACAGCTTGGGCTGGAACTCAAATTCTCTCCAGTCTGCTAGACGCTGTTAGTGACTCTGAATTCAACCTGGTGACTACCTCCTACTAGGGTCACCTTCACCAACAGTCCCTGGGCATGTACTGCAGCCCAGGGCAGACCCACTGCACACAGACTCAGCAGACAAACTTCCCAGAGCCATAAATGCAGGGTGAGAACAAGGACGAGCAGAATCTCTAGGAGATCTTACTTGGATACTAAGAAAATGTGGGAGAGGGAGTAGGCTCTGGAATAAAAGAACAGCCACAATTAAACTGAAAACCCAAACGTCACTGTGCGGTCAAGCTCCCTCCCCACCACAAGGCAACTTATGCACACTTCCAAAGTTACTAAAGTAGAGGTCAGGAATGGAGTCGTTCTACACAGGGCACAGAAAGATGCAGAGCTAATGGGAAGAATGGAAGCCAGGTGAGCACAATTTTCCATGTTGCTTTCTGAACTGCAGAGAAAGGCTGGATGAATGAAGACCTGCATGCTAGGAGACACACATCTGCACACACATTGTGAGCTTTCCAAAGGAGTCATGGGTAGTAGTTATGTTTTTATTCAGAGTATTGTATCCCATCTTAATATAGCCCTGTGTCCTGGTCTAAAGGTTGGAGTACTGGGCTTTATTATTTCTTCAAACGCCTACACCTCAAGTATTTTTAACATGCTGGCTCAATAATTCCTTCCCACGGATCCCCCCAACGTGATTGTCTATTTGTGCTCATGGAGAGGTCCTGCTTTTCGTTCCTAGTCTGGGAGCACGGGGTGGTATGGAACATAGAGCTCTCTGAGTTTTCTGTGTCTTAAACAGCACATTAGGACCTCTCGGGAGTTCTCAGGCATTACCTTTCTGGAATATTATCCACAGAGCAGATGGGTTTCTTTGTCGTTTTTCAAAAGCATTCTACTGGGCTTTTCCAGGCCATCAACACAGTGGTAGTAGGAGCTGCAAACCTGTCCGGGTACCGCTTTGGCAGAGCTATCTCTGTTAGTTGGCATTCCTTGCAGGAGAGCTCTGAGTTCATTTTCCAGTTTTGTGAGCTGTTACCAGAGTACACAACCACAGTAATGGCTGGGGCCAAGAGAAAATACACCAGCTGATGTGGAGGCAAGATAATACCTTCGGGTGTGATGCCCAGCACATCTTGGGAAATGGCATCCTGTGGGTGTCCCAACCAAGTGACCCACAAGGAAGCATTTCTCTGAAAAGAAGAGCAATACTCCCCTTTCTTGAGCAGTAGAAAACAGTGTGGACCAGAGGTTGAAGGATATGGGTGAGCCTTAGTCAGAATTTCCTGATGATCTGCTCCAGTGTTTGGCTGAGAATGACCATGGCTTCTCCCCATAAAGACAAGGGTAAAAAATCTCACGAATGTCCTGTAGGTATAATCAGGGTAAACCACTCCCTTTCCCTAAGACAAAAGGCCCATTAAAACCCTGATCTCAATGGCAAGTATCTCCCAAAATCGCAAGTAAAAACACTAACTTCTGGTCTGCCATTAGAGTCATTTGCTTTTTGCTGGAAACATGGATAACCCCTTAATGTTCAAATAAAAGATCTTTCCTTTTATCTCACATGTATTCCAAAACCACTATCTTGCTTTGAAAAAAAAAAAATAAAAGAAAAATAAAAGAAAAGAAATCACATTGTTCAGAGAGCATGCAATGTGCTTTGGGTCTTTAACTCTCTTTACCTCTATTGTCCTCCTTCTCCGGCCCACAGACACCACCGGGCTTCAAGTAAGTTTAGCAAGGATGGCTTGTATTCCTCTCTCTCCCCACTGGCAACCACCTAAATAAACATGAAGTCTAGGCAAAGCAGAGCAAGTGTCAGGCCACATGCTACTCCTCCCTCTCTAACCCAGTGATTTTCAACGGAGCTGATGTTCTCCCCAGGAAACATTTGGCAATGTCTGCAGATATTTTTGGGTGTCGCAATTGTGACGGGGTGCCAACAGCATACAGGTAGAGGCTTAGGATGCTCGTAAACACCCCACAATGCACAGGACACAAGAGAGAATTATTTAGCCCAAAATGTCATTGCCAAGGTTGAGATGCTCTGCTCTATTTAGTCTAAAAGGCACTGTGACTCATTTGTTCTTTGCACACAAAATGAAGCACATGACTTGTATCTGAGTGGAGAGTAAAGCCCTCCACATTCATGACAGTTGGACTAACACTTCTTACCAAGACACATTCCCAGGTCAATCCTGTCTGGACAAGATGTCAATATCATGATGTGTGCTGACTGCTGAACTGAGAAGTGCACGATGTACTTGGATATGAATGCATTTCCCAAAGGTAGGAGGCACAGTTGCTCCAGCTTTGGGCTATGGAGTCATGTGGACTTGAATTTGAATTCTATCTCTTCTACCTTTTAGCTGTGTGAGCTTACACAATGTTATGGTTTGAACTGTGTCCCCTAAAAAAGATGCTGAGATCCTAACTGGCAGGACCTGGGGAATGTGACCTGATTTGGAATGAGGGTCTCTGCAAATGATGAACTTAGGATGAATCCAATATGACCATGTCTTTATAAAAAAGGAGAAATTTGAGCCCAAGACACACACAGTGAGAATGTCATACCTACATGAAGGTAGATGCTGTGTCTACAAGCCAAAGAATGCCAGAGATTGCCAGCAAAGCACCCGAAGCAGAGACAGTAGCATGGAACAGACTCTCTTTCATAGCTGTCAGAAGACACCAGTGAGGCCAGCATCTTGATCTGGACCTTTCTGCCTCCAGGGCTGAGCAACAGGAAATTTCTGTTGTTTTTAAGCTCTCTCTTGTTTACGGTACCTTGTAAGGGCAACCTTAGGAAGTGAGCACAGGGGACTCCACAGGTCTCGGGTTTCTATAGGTGTTAAGTGATACTGAGCAAAGTAGCATCTAGCAAGGATGCCCACATTGGATGGACAAGAAGCAGCATCTGTGCTATGAGCCTGGCTCACCCCAACGCCACCAGCCATGTTAGCTCTACTTCTGTTGCAACTTCATCTTTTTTTTTTCTTAACCACATTTTGCCATTCTAATCCAAAATTTAAAAATTAAGTATGGTGGGGACGCCTGGGTGGCTCAGTTGGTTAAGCGGCTGCCTTCGGCTCAGGTCATAATCCCAGCGTCTTGGGATCGAGTCCCACATCGGGCTCCTTGCTCGGCAGGGAGCCTGCTCCTCCCTCTGCCTCTGCCTGCCTCTCGGTCTGCCTGTGCTCGCTCTCTCTCTCTCTCTCTCACTAATAAATAAATAAAAAAAAAATTAAGTATGGTGTCTATCTTTAAACAGAGCGTAATGCTATCATCATAATCCTATATTAATTACTGTCTTAAGTCTTGCAATGCAGTAAAAGCATGGACTTGATCCCACTAAGACCTGAAGCATAGTTGGGCCTTACATACAATATTAACCACAACAGCTATCTGTGAGGGGAGTGTATCAATTCAGAACAACCAGAAGCAGGAAAGCCAGACATAGAATTCTACCGGCAAAACTCCCACTCATCATCTTCCAAGATTCAGATGAAGTGTTACCTGCTACATGAAGTTTTTCCTGACCAGGGAGCCATCGATCATCTACCTCCTTCCTCACAGAACTCCGGGGGCAGGGATCATATTTTGCTCCCAATATAGGCGATCATTCGGCCTTTATAACTTGTCTATAAACTTATTTGGCAACATATATACATCTCCTGTATAAGTGCCATATAGACAGAAACCACATCTTTTGCATCTCTGGATGCCACATGCTTACTAAATGAAGGAGTACACAGTTCTATGAAGACTATGATGTATGATTTTGGGGGATGCCTGGGTGGAGCAGTCAGTTGAGGGTCTGACTCTTGATTTCAGTTTGGGTCATGACCTCAGGGTCCTGAGAATCCCAATGAATTCCCTGCTCGGCGGGGAGTCTGATTGAGATTCTCTCTCTCCTTCTGCCCTTCTCCCTGCTCCTGTGCTTGCTTGCTCTCTCTCTCCCTCAAAATAAATATTTTTTAAAAAGACTATCACAGGGTGCCTGGGTGGCTCAGTCATTAAGCGTCTGCCTTGGGCTTGCCTGTGATCCCAAGATCCTGGGATCAAGCCCGCATTGGGCTCCCTGCTCAGTGGGAAGCCTGTTCCTCCCTCTCCCACTCCCCCTGCTTGTGTTCTCTCTCTTGCTGTGTCTCTGTCAAATAAATAAAATATTAAAAAAAAAAAGACATCACATGATTTTTTAAAGGTACCTACATGATCCAGATGCCCATTTTTGTTTCCATTTTCATAAATTTGGAAGAATTCAAATATCCCAAAGCAACCCATGATTAGGCAGCTGCCCCAACCTCCACTGTTAATGTTGGCTCTTCCTCCCTACACAGGTTTGCCTAGCAGACAGGTGAAATTAAGGGACACTCAGAAGAACCCCTGACTTTCTTGATTCTTGTCATCAAATTACCCGGACCATGTTTCTCTCCTGGGAGGGCCAACACACTGCCAAGGAACAACAAGCCAATGGGATCCAGTGATCTTTACCCATGGGTTTGCAGATACTAACATCTTAACAAACAGGTGACAAGTATATTAAAGTCAACAGGAGAGAAAGAAGACCAAAGGAGGGATAAAACTGTAATCCAAAATAGTAGCTAACTAATAATAGATGCTTGATTACTATAGAAGACCTACTGCAAACTATAATAGGACTTTTCCCTGGCTCAGAGCTCTAGATGCCACAGAAGTTTCAGGACCCCAAGAATAATACTCTAATATTCTAGGAACTATGATATCAGCAGTGATTAACTTTGGTCATAAAGAGGCAAAGGGGACAGGAGAAGACCCAAGTCAGCAGAATGATAGCTTTGGGGTGAAGAGAGGTTCCTGAATGGGAAAGGGCCCCAGGGAGACATCAAGGGAGACAGAAATATTCCATTTCTTTATCTGGATGGGGGTTACATGGGTGCACACATCTGTAAAATCCATCCAGCTTTACACTTACCACCTGAAAACTTTACTATAGGCATGTTATACTCAATAGAAGTTTCAAAAATTCAGCACTGAATGAACAGCAGGCATGGCAGAGCTAGGAAGCCAAATTCCCTAACCACCAGCTTGAGCCTTCTGACCCCTTAAAAAGCCTTGGGAGGGAGGCAGAATCAGAGAGAGAAGGGGTGTCTATATTTTCGTTTACATTTAGATGAGAAGAAATCTCAGAACGGAGACCATCCCCTGAAGACCTGGAGGGCCCTGAGTTTAAGTTACTGCATACTTTTCATCCCCAACACCACAGGTGGGAACCAGATGTCACGCTTATCTTTTCTACAGCAAACAAATTCATGCCTTCAGAATATTAAGCACCAGCTAGAGAAATTTCAAACATATTAAAAGCAAGGCAGTGAAGTTCAAAATACAGATAATCGCTTACAAATTACTGATTTCCTTTGGAGAGTAATTACATTTATAAATATGAATACAGTCTATATTAAACCAAGAAAATGACACTCAAATATCTGTCAAGAGTTTGATGTACCCTTAGGAAAAAAAAACATTTTTTTTCTGAAGCCAGAGAATGCACACTAGCATATCCTTTTGTCAAATGGCATTGAAACTGGAAAAGCAAATGGATTTAAGAGACTATGATCTGAAGAACAGTTTAAAAATTAATGTGTGGCCTGAGTTGAGCTCCCTGGCTACTCTGGGTATCTCCCTCTTTTCCATCAACAAAGCAATATGCAAATGAATCTGCCAGAGCGAAGGCAATTTATTAACATGTAAATAGGGATGAGGTCATTACCCTAATGGCTTAAATCTAACACTAAATGGCAGTTTATTTTTGATTCTTTTCTTTTGTCTTTTTATTTTTATTTTTTTTTAAAGATTTTATTTATTTATTTGACAGACAGATCACAAGTAGGCAGAGAGGCAGGCAGTGACAGAGGGGGAAGCAGGCTCCCTGCTGAGCAGAAAGCCCGATGTGGGGCTCGGGGCTCGATGTGGGGCTCGATCCCAGGGCCCTGGGATCATGACCTGAGCCGAAGGCAGAGGCATTAACAACCCACTGAGCCACCCAGGCACCCCTCTTTCGTCTTTTTAGAGTCAACCTATAAGGAAGTGAAAGGCTAGCCAAATGCATCATCATAAGGGACTCTGAGCTCCAAGGATCGTCATTTATTATTATTATTGTTAGTTTGTTTTTTTTATAGAGCACTGGTCTCTATATTTTTAAGATCATGTGCCTACCCCACTGGTACAAATTTTCTGTGCACGTGCATTCCCACTCTTTTTGTTCACCGATAATGATACACCTGTACTCCCATACTAAATAATACAGAACGTTCATTCTAACACACACACAAAAGTAGAACTAAAAAAAGGAATACGGGAGGATTGAAATAAACAGTATTTCAAAATATAGTGCTCATCTTCATATTACTGTTTGGTAAATTCACAAAGTGTAATTTTAGGTGAGACTGATGACTGATGATGATTTTAGGGACATAAAAGCACATATCAAATTATCTTGATAACCCATGGTTTCCTTGTCTGAACCAATTAGAGCCTAATTAATTTTTACCCGGAAGATGGCTGACATAGAGCATGTTGATGAAGCCATTTGTCTATTTTGGGAATGGCGGTTTAGTTACAAACATAATATTAACACATAGATTCACTTATACAGGGATACATAAAATGCAATTGACTGCAATATGCTGAAAGCAATCGAAAGCTCATGCATTTTGGCACACCTTTCTTTCCACTGGATATCTGCCACAGAAGACATGACCACCTGGCACACAGACCACGTGAGGGCGCCAGCTGCCACGTATATATCAAATATTAATACAGCTTTCTTTTAAAAAAACATAAAAAATAACCAGTCTAGCAAATACTCCTCCCTGAGCCCCAGTGGTTCAAGGTTATGCAGCTCACTTTGGAGAATAATTTTATCATGTATCAGAATTCCCCTGAGTAGCTTAAAGAAAACATAGACTGGGAAGCCTAAAATCAGAAATTCCATTAGGGGTCTTGGAATCTGAAGAGTTTAATTCCAAATCAGGTGCTCTACACCCCTAGCTTTGAGAAACTCCAACTCAGTTTGCACATATGATAGAAAATAATCTGCAAATGACTAACAGACATTTTTCTGCACTTACAACTCTTTTCTAGCACAGTAATTAGTTCCTCATCAGGAGGCCTGTTGAAAGAGCATATTTTTGGGCTCCTGTGCCAGAAATTCTGACCTAGTAAGTCCAGAGGGAGGTGTGCTAAATGATTCCCATGGCAGCCAGCTTTGGACACGGGCACCCTAGTGCCTTTCCAATCCAAACTGGGATCAATTTTGTAGTGAAACTTGCTACCTTCTATACATTGCTCATAGATGACATGGAGTTAAGTGTTTGTAGGATTAATGGTCCCAATGGAAAGAACGACAGTCTGATGTCATAAAGTCAGGACACCCAGTGAGCATGGTTCTGCCCAGAAGTAGCGTTATGTAGGGCCTCTGGGACACCTGGAGGTTTGACCCCCATCTCTGATAACCAAGTTGTGACTTTCTTCAGATAGCAATTCCTTCCCCACTCTTAGAAGAAAAGCTTCCTATGAAGCTTTGGATTGATGGAAATGTGATCCATTCAGAGGAAGACAAAATTCAATGGAAAATTTCCTAGAAGTTTTCAAGGAAGAATTCTCTTTTCCACAGGATTTGAACCCAGGAAGATATTAGCTGCAGTTGCTGTAGGCAACCCCAAGAAGACTGAGAAGAGGAGCCGGCCATAGAGAGAGGTTCTTGATAATGTGTCTTTATGGTCATAAACCGACCCTACCCTGGACTTTGCACTTAAGCAAGATGCTAAATTCCCAGATTTTTCTTAAGGATTCTGAAATTCCCAATCAAAACAATGCTAACACAACTATCACCCCTGTTTGTTAATTTTCTTCGGTAAAAAATCAAAACCACTGGGTTGTCTCTCAAGCAACTTCCAAGTCTGTATTTTTTTTTTTTTTAAGATTTTATTTATTTATTTGTTAGAGAGAAAGAGAGCGAGCACAGGCAGACAGAGAGGCAGGCAGAGGCAGAGGGAGAAGCAGGCTCCCTGCCGAGCAAGGAGCCTGATGAGGGACTCGATCCCAGGACGCTGGGATCATGACCTGAGCCGAAGGCAGCTGCTTAACCAACTGAGCCACCCAGGCGTCCCCCAAGTCTGTATTTCTATTATTTTCTATACAAGTCAAGAATCACTATATCAGAACGCCTGGGTGGCTCAGTCAGCTAAGTGGTTGCCTTCAGCTCAGGTCATGATCCCAGGGTCCTGGGATCGAGTTCCTCATCGGGCTCCCTGCTCAACTTGGAGCCTGCTTCTGTCTCTGCCTGCTGCTCCCCTTGCTTGTGTGCTCTCTCTCTGACAAATAAATAAATAAAATTTTTAATAAAAAAGAAGAATCACTGTATCATATTTTTCTTCATATAATAGATTTATTGTTTTAACTGTTGTACCTTTTTTAACAATTTCTCTATTTAGATATTATCCTTCTTCTGATAATACTTATATCCACTAAAACATGGAACATGCTTAATTTTGCAGTCCATTGACAGCTTTAAAAAAACAAAACTCCTTGGTGTCAATTTAATCACACATTCAATTATTTCTAATGTTTTCCTACTTTAACACCATTCTTCATGTTTTTTAACATCCAAAAGAAACAAGATAAATTCTACAGAAAGTCACATTACTTCCCAACAC
>RCUC01148019.1:0-36950 GCA_003697995.1 Taxidea taxus jeffersonii
TACAAAAAGAATATTAAATTACTTTATAAGTAAATGGGCCCTGAAAAACAATCTTACTGAAAATTTGGTATTTTCCTATGAAAATATTTGTAAATTTTCCCATGATTTTCCTATGATTTGATGTAGTAAATATTTATTGAACACTTTCCACTATGCAAAATCCATTGAAAAACTATAAAAATAGTTAAGGCAGGCCCCTATCTTCAATGACTTTATAATCTAAGAGGAAGAGGTAAGGTAAGTATACAAGTTACTGTTAAGTTTGTAAGAACTGAAAAGTGGAAGAAATCTTAATAGCACCTAAAGTTTGAATGCTTTCTATGTACAAGCATTACTGTAAGAAACCTACAAATATTAATACATACAGCAGCAGCCCAAAAGATCAACTGTTGTCCCCATTTTTTAAATAGGGACAGCAAGGCACAGAAATACTTTTAAGTAACTAGCCCTGTGATCTTGGAAAAGCAACAGAGTTGAGATTCCAATGTATATATCCACAGCCTGTGTTCCTAACCACTACACTAAACTCCTCTAATCCGCAACTAATTGCCAGACAGCTTTAGGTAACAGAAAGGACTTCAAAGAGTATAATGACAGACTCAAGAGCAGTCTCACAAAAAAACAAAATGGCAAAGTGAAATATGTATGGAGCACAGCAAATAGTTTAGGGAAAAGCACATTAAGAATCTGTACTTTAGGGGCAACTGGGTGGCTCCGTCGTTAAATGCCTGTCTTTGGCTCAGGTCATGATCCCAGGGTCCTGGGATCAAGCCCCACATAGGGCTCCCTGCTCAGTGGGGAGCCTTTTCTCTGTCCCACTCCCCCTGCTTATGTTCCTTCTCTAGCTGTCTATCTCTCTGTTAAATAAATAAATGAAATCCTAAAAAAAAAAAAAAGAATCTGTACTTGAATAAGCATTCTAGGTGATTCCAATGCAGGCAGACCTAGGGACCACCTTGAGAAACAGTAACAAAGAGCAATCTCCAATGAAGTCTATAAACTAGAAATTGAATAGTGATAAGGGTTCTAAAAAGTAGAAAAAACTGGTAAAATGACTGACCAAAAGGAACTACAAAGGCTGAATAGATGAGTAAAATGTCTGTGAAGGAGTCAGTCCTCCCTAAGCATTTTGAAATTTAAAATATAAGTTTGGGGGCACCTGGGTGGCTCAGTGGGTTAAAGCCGCTGCCTTCGGCTCAGGTCATGATCCCAGGATCCTGGGATTGAGCCCCGCATTGGGCTCTCTGCTTGGCAGGGAGCCTGCTTCCCTTCCTCTCTCTCTCTCTCTGCCTGCCTTTCTGCCTGCTTGTGATCTCTGTCAAATAAATAAATAAAATCTTTAAAAAAAAATAAAATAAAAGTTTGTATCTTGTGGCTCTGTTATTAATTTTATAAGTAACTGATCTTTATGTGGTAGTAGGGCTTAAAGATTAAAGATAAAATGATTAACATCCTACCTGATGTTAAGAGGTTAAAAAAAAAAGCTTAAGAGGTTAAAAAAAAAAGCTAAAATTTTATGAAACCACAAAAAGTATTTGATAGCCTAAGTGCACAGGGTCATGCTAAGAATTTCTATACAGAGGATGTGAGCCTTACCCTATACAAGGTTACAGTTTAATTAGATAGCCAAAAGACTCACATATAACTAAACGTAAGATAGTATAGTAAATCTTCAGACAATGACATATGCTATTGCTCTTTTGAGAAAACTATCATCAGTGAAAATGGCTGAGAAAGGTTGTGTACAGAAGTATAAGCAAGTAAAGGTGGCAAATCAGTCCAGGTAGATACAGTGAAAGGGTAACTTAGGCTAAGAATACCAAATGATCTTAGTTGGGTGCCTGGGTGGCTCAGTGGGTTAAAGCCTCTGCCTTCAGCTCAGGTCATGATCCCAGGGTCCTGGGATCGAGCCCCACATCGGGCTCTCTGCTCAGCAGGGAGCCTGCTTCCTCCTCTCTCTCTCCGCCTGCTTCTCTGATTACTTGTGATCTGTCTGTCAAATAAATAAATAAAAATCTTTAAAAAAATTATCTTAGTTTGCCATAGGAAAATGAAAAGGTGGAACTTTGCTGAAGCAAAATCTCAGGGATGCAGTAGTAATAGGAGGTGGATAGAAGACTAATGATCTGTAAATTCCAACTAGAGTTTGAACTTACCAGCTTATAAGATTCTACAGTTAAAAAAACATGCAGTTTTTTGCTAGTGCGTCAGGAAAGTTATTATCTCCCCACTACTCACCACCCCTTCAAAAAGAAAAAATAATTATTTTGAGTTATAATGGAGAAAAACTAAGAAAGCTTCAGAGGTACTGATTGAGAAAGCAATGCTGATAAGCCAAAATGAAAGCACATTTAGTAAAATGATACGACAGTGAATAATGGGAGTATATACACAGATGATGGAATTTAGACATTACTTATCAATTCGGATGTAAGAAAGGTCATTTATACAAAGTTTTTGAAAATCAAATTTCTATTTGGCAAGATATGTATGTACTGAATTTCAAGTAAGATGCAGATGGTATAAAAAAGATGTTACAGGGACGCCTGTGTGGCTCAGTTGGTTAAGCAGCTGCCTTCAGCTCAGGTCATGATCCCAGCGTCCTGGGATTGAGTCCCACATCGGGCTTCTTGCTCAGCAGGGAGCCTGCTTCTCCCTCTGCCTCTGCCTGCCAATCTGTCTGCCTGTGCTCACTCTCTCTGACAAATAAATAAAATCTTTAAAAAAATAAATAAATAAAATAAAAATAAAAAAATAAAAGTGGGCTAAAGATTTAAACTTGGGGTGCCCAGGTGGCTCAGTTGGTTAAGCAACTGCCTTGCGCCGAGGTCATGATCTCAGTGTCCTGAGATGCAGCTCTGCATTGGGCTCCTCACTCAGCAGGAAGTCTGCTTCTCACTCTCCCTCAGCCCATCCTCTTACTTGCACCTTTTCCCCCTCTAAACTCAAATAAATAAATAAAATATTAAAAAAAAAAAGATGTTACATATTAAAGAACAAATCTAGCATCTCACAAAGTATACCAGCAAAACTTTAATGCCTCTGCTTAATCAGATTTTAAAACATTTTTATGATTTAAAAATAACACTTTTCTAAACACACAACTGGCATTTTTAAAGATGGAATCCTTGATCTCCTATTCTGATGTTTCCCAAACTTCAATAAATAAAATAAAATAAACCTGGGATATTGGTTTTAAAAAAGTAAATTTCCAGGCTCTACCCTAAACCACTGAACTGGAATCTTCAGGAAGAGGAATCTAGGAAACATCTGTTTTAATAAGAAATGTTTCTGAGCGCCTTGGTGGCTCAGTGGGTTAAGCCTCTGCCTTCCACTCAGGTCATATCAGGGTCCTGGGATCCCAGCATCACATCGGGCTCTCTGCTCAGCAGGGAGCCTGCTCCCCCGACCCCTGCCTGCCCCTCTGCCTATTTGTGATCTCTGTCTGTCAAATAAATAAATATTTTTTTTAAAATGTTTCAACAAATGCTTATCAAGTTTGGAAATACAGGATATAACCAAATCTGAACATTGAAGATCTGAACACTGGTATATTTACTACTGTATTTCTTAAATATTATTCTAGAAATAAATATTGAGGGGGTGGCTGGCAGGCTCAGAATGACTGCTCAGAAGGACTGCTGGCTCAGAATGCTCAGAATGACTTGATCTCGGGGTTATGAGTTCAAGCCCCACAATGGATGTAGAGATTACTTAAAAAAATAAAATGAAAACCAAAGAACTACATAAATATTTATATGTTACATACATGATACTACTATATATGTCAAAAAATGGCTCCATAAAAAAATAAAGTAAAAATGAAAATTGAGGATAAAGGAGTGGGTTAGGATAGAAATTGCATTAATGACAAAACAAGTTACTAATAATTTAAAGTTTCTACTGAAGTTTGAAAAAAGACCTCCCATAATATATAAATACCATAATATAACTGAAGTTCATCCTAGAGATACTTGAGCTGTTTGATGGTTTCCCTGCAATAGTGATGGATTTGAACTGACCCCAGATACTCATCCTTTAACTCTTATACCTACTGAGATTTATTGGTATACAGGTCAGGCACTGTTCATAAAAATATAACTAGTTAGAACAGAATTTGGACTTTGACATCACCATACTGAAAGGAATTAACTAACCAGGCTTGACTATGAACTAAATATTTTTCATATCCAGTAAAAATATATGTTGTCTAGGACAACTAACAAATGACTCGAGAGTCCCAAATTAAGTTCTGATCTAATCCAGATCTAAATCAGGTGACACCACTAAGTTTTTTTGGAGAAGAAAAAAAGTATTGGGAGTAATCCTTCATATTTCTTGGAGATAACTCTCCAATAGATTTCTTAAAAACCGGGGCACCTGGGTGGCTCAGTAGGTTAAGCCTCTGCCTCCAGCTCAGGTCATGATCTCAAGGTCCTGGGATGAGCCCTGCATTGGGTTCTCTGCTCAGCGGGGAACCTGCTTCCCCCTCCCTCCCCCCCGCCTGCCTCTGCCTACTTGTGATCTCTGTCTGTCAAATAAATAAATAAAATCTTAAAAAAAAAAGATTTCTTAAAAATCCCTTTATAACATTGTGGGAGATGGTTACATTTGCACAATTTGACTCTTGCCCCCACTTATGTAATAGAAAGTGACAGTTCTAAAAAAGTGACATTCTAAAAATGCTTAAAATCTAGTGAAAAAGCATAAAATTACACCAATTACTAAGCTGAAGCTAGCAATGGTGTTTCTATATTGGGGTCTTTATCACTCCAGAAGATTCCTCCATTCCCCACCACCTAATAACTATCATAAATAGAGTCCTTAACATGACCTTTTAATCTTATTTCATATTCTCACAACATCAAGGAAGATATTAAAAGTGTCTCCACTTGGGTTTTTTGAGTCCCTTTTCTCATTTATCCAAAAATGAAACCAAATATTACCAATGCTATCTGTTGGCAGAGGTCTTACTTAATAAAATTTCTCTAAGGTACTTAGTTACATTCTAAATTACAAAAATTTTTTTTAATAATTTTTTTCTAATTTTTAATTTATTTGACAGAGAGAGATCACAAGTAAGCAGAGAGACAGGCAGAGAGAGAGAGGAGGAAGCAGGCTCCCCGAAGAGCAGAGAGCCCCATACAGGGCTCAATCCCAGGACCCTGAGATCATGACCTGAGCTGAAGGCAGAGGCTTAACCCACTGAGCCACCCAGGCACCACTAAATTACAAAAATTCTTAACTTCAAGTTCCTAAGTAGAAGAGTCCCTCTATCTCCAATTTTTAGACAAGAAAATTGAGGCATTATAGTCAGATACCTGGATGTAATGAAAAATTCAAAACCAGGTCTAACTGACTTTTAGCCCATGTATGTTTTTTCCACTATACCATGCTGCATTTCAAAGACAGCTATCCAAATCATAATTGTCTTGGGATGCTAATTACAATATTTTAGGCCTCAATACCTTCTAAGCCAGGGGTCAGCAAACTTTGCCTGTAAAGGGCCACATATTAAATGCTTTAGGCTTTGTGGGCCAGATATTCTATTACAGGTGCTCCGTTCCATCGCTTTAGCATGAAAACAGGTGTAGACACTTGTGACTAGATGAGGCTGTGTTTCAAGAAAAGTTTACCAAAAGCGGCCACATACTGAATTTGGCCTCTAGGCAACAGTTTTGCAGGCCACTGTTTCATATTTCAAATCGTTCCTTTCAGGAACTATATTTTGTATGCAAACTTGATGTAAGAAATAAAAAAAAACCTCCTTATAATACATTCAACATTACTTTTAGCTATTTCTAAAATAACGACCACATCAATAAGCCACATATACTAAATATATTCCCTAGTCTTACCTTAAATGTGGATATGAAAGCTTTACAATACTGGATCTTGAATTAAATGAACAGGCCTTCTGGCTCCAAAGAAGATGAATTAAGCCCACTTAACTGTTTCTCCCATTAATTATAACATAAAACCCTGGACAAAATACATAAAGCAACTAGCATAAGTTTCTGAAAAGTAGAGAAAAGAAGGTACAGTGGCTAGGGACTCTGGCTGAAGGATAATCTACTGGTGAGTTCTCTGTGGGGTTTTTTGGTGATTGTTGTTCTTGTTTCCTACATATCCTGGCTTGGCAGCAGAGAAGCTCATAATCCAAAAACACCAGTATAACTCCAAAAAAAAAAAAAAGGTCCAAGCAATGTTCTCTCTCTCTCTACTCAAAGGACTATGAAGAGAATGAAAAGCTACTGTCTGGGAGAAAATGTATCCAAAATATACAAAGAAGTCCTTTAAATAATAAGAAAACAATCAATCCAAATAGAAAAGGGGTGAAAGACTTACAGAGACACTCCACTAAAGACACATAAGATGTTCAATCACTAGTCATTAGGGAAATACAAATATAACTGCACATCTTTGAGAAAAACTAAAATAAAAAATATGGATGATACCAAGTGCTGGTGAAAATGTGAAGAAACTGGATCACTCACTCACTGCTGATGAGAATGTAAACTGGTACAGCCACTTGGAAAACGATCTGACAATTTCTCATAAACATACAACCCAGAAATGGTACTCACAGATGTTTATCCTAGAGAAATGAAAACTTATGTTGACACAAAAACATGTATACGAACATACATAGCAGCTTTGTTTGTAATGCCCCAAAAGAAGAAACAACGCCAATGTCTTTTACTGGGTGAACTGAAAAACTGGCACATTCATACAACAGAACACTGTTCAACAATAAAAAGGAAAAAGAACAAACTACCTTTGCACACAAAAGCTGGGATGGATCTCAAGGGCACTATGCTGAGTGAAAAAGTATCAAATAGTTGATATGTGTGATTCTGTATGATTATGGTCATACAGTATTTTTAAATGACAAAATTATACTTAGGGAGAGCAGATCAGTGGATGCTATGGCTTAGGGTTGTGTGAGAGTATGACTATAAAGGGGTAGCATGTGCAAGCTTCTTTGAACTGATGAAATAGTTGTATACTTTGTGTGGTGGTTATAAGAATCTGTACAAGTTTTCGGAGTGCCTGGGTGGCTCAGCTGGTTGAGCATCCAACTACTAGTTTCGGCTCAGGTCATGATCTCAGGTTCCTGGGATTAAGCCCCACATCAGGCTCTGCATTCAGCAGGGAGCCTGGTTTGGTTGGGATTCTCATTCTCCCTCTACCTCTGCTCCTCTGCCCCCTCCCCTGCTCTCTCTCTCTCTAATATAAATAAATAAATCATTAAAAAATTTTAAAAAAAGAATCTGTACAAGTTTTCAAATTTCATGGGACTATCAACATCCCCTCTCCAAAACAAAACTGCATAGAAAAACTGGTAAGATCTCAAGATTGTAGTTTACTTAATAGTATTGTACGAATGTCAATTTCCTGATTTTGGTAATTGTATTATAGTTACATAAGATATTATCGGTGGAAAATAAATGGAAAGTACAAGGGACGTCTCTGTACTATTTTTACAAATTCTATCAGTGTAAAATTATTCCAAAAGAAAATGTAAACAATAAAATACAATGGTTAATACAAATCTACTATAGGTAAATTATAAAAAAGCACACTGAGTTTTTTCAAAACAGTGGAAGTTTAAAAACCACATTGAAAAAAATTTGAAAATAACAATTTAAAAAAAAATAACAATTTATATTGGCTATGAAAAGATTTTTCTCAATCTTTTTCAATATCAGATAAAAAAATACCCATTCACAGATACCATTCAATTTGGGAAGGTAGATATTTCATAAACATTACCAGGAAAGAAAAGATTCTTTTTTTTAAAGTAAAAATACATTTAAATACACTTTAGTTAATGCAATTATCATTCATAAAATAATGGTGGGTAAATCAGGAACACCCTAATCATACATTCCCCTCTGTCTTCTAGATAAAATTAAAAGATGATTTAACTAGAATTAGTTTAAAAGCTTGGCCATTATACATCAAAATACTCAGTAACTTCTGTTTTATTTGTCATATCTAATGTAAACTGACCTTTTAGTTAAAAAAAGAAAGAAAAATTAAATGGAATGGAATGAGGAAAAATATCTGCAATGTTATCAGACATGCTACCATAAATTTGAGGTATAATCCACCAATATCCAGTAAGCAGTGTTGTGCTGATGTCACACCACTGCTCTTAGATTTTGAGGGTCAAATTAAAAGGACAGTTCCAATAGTTTCTTTGTTGGAAATAAACAATTTCATTATTTTATAATCCATTTGGTAAGATTTAAACATACGTGACATAATTGACATCTATTACAGAATCAAAGGTGAACATTACTGTAGAAAAATAAAAGGTTAAAAAAAAGAAAGAAAAGGAAAAGGTAAATGAGTTGTAACTATATTAGTCCTAGGAGGCAGGGAGCCAGAGACTATACTGGAGCACAGTTCTGGCAATATGGTAAAGAAGCAATGCACAGAAAATTTATTTACTCAGGCATTTTTATAAATGATATATGTACGGAAATGAATACTAGTAAGACATACATAAGCAGTTCCTAAATGGCAGTCCGAATATGACTTCAAGCAAAAGAAACACTACAATAACCTCATATAAGCATTTATTATTTAATATTTACTGAACTCCTCCGTGTGCCAGGCATCATGCTAAGTGCTGAATAAATAAAACAGACATGGTTCCTGTCCTCAAAGTGCTTACAGTCAGGTAGAAAAAAGAAACAAATAAAAAAAGCATTCCAGAAAGAGAAAGTAAGATGTAAAGGCTGAGATATGCAAGAACATCATGAGACAGAGGAGCTAAATGGAAGCCTGCAGTTAAAAACAAGATTATGCAGGATTTTGCAGCCATAATGAGCACAGATCTACACCATTCAACGGTTTTAAGAGAGTTACATGGTATGTTTTTAACCTCTCTCACAATATTGTAGAGAATGAATTTTGAGGGCAAGAGTAAAAGCAGGAAACCGATTAGGAGACTATTACAGCAACCACGTAAGACTTGATCTCACACTAAAATATTATACAATAGATAAAGTGGGTACATTCAAGAAATCTTTAGTAGGAAAAATTAGCAAACTTGGTGATACATTCTATGTGGACAGAGAGGTTGAGGAAGAGAATCCTAGAGCTAAGAGGTTTGAGATTAAAACAAGTGTGGAAGTTATCAGCACATTGATAGCCCATAAGACCATGATCAGCATGAACAATACAAAAAGGGGGGTGATGAGTTCAGGGCTAGACTCAGGTCATCTGTAACAAAGACCCTGATCCTAGGGAGCAACAACATTTACAGATCAGGTATAAAAGGTTTCTTCCTGAGGACAAAAGATGGGCTAGAGTGGTAGGAAGCAAAATCAAAAGAATATGGTAATCTGATTATATCATGTATTAACAAGAATGTGGAACAACTGGAATTCTAACTCACTGCTGGTAGGATTGTAAGTTTTCTCAATTTTTAAAACAGTTTGGTACTCTATTTACAAGAATAAACTCTCACCATGTCAAATCAGACCTATAAAATTACAACTGATTATATTCTTTCAATACACTGTGTACAAATTAACCTTCAGTACCTGCCATGTAAGTATTATATGATCCATTATATCTAATATCAATTACTTTAGTGTTATGCCAATATAGTTGACCTATATAGCCACCATGATAAAAAAATTCATGTCTTATTTTAGATTAAAAGCTACATAGCACATAAATAAGAATTAAAAAAGTAAATGATACACATACTTTCTTGGTAAAAGAAATTATCAATCATATTCATATCATCAATACTGAAACTAGGAAAACCTGTGAGATCATCTAGTACAAACCCATCATCCTTTCAATCACCCACTCATTAACCAAGCACCTATGAGTCAGGTACTATACTGTTGTCTGGGGCTAAAAAAGCCAATCAAACAAAAAATCTTTGCCTTCAGTGACGTTACAAAGAGAGGGAAATAGACAAGTTATAAACTTTGGGAAAGGTAATGTGAGAGCACAGTGATGAAGGAGAGGCAGAGAGGGGAATACTGTGATGAGACTATAATTGAATCCTCAAAGTTGAAAAGAGGTTCACAAATTCATTCTGTGGGGATGGATAGATACTGTGTACACAGGAAATGGCATGAGAAAATTATCCAGACCCAGGAACCACAAGCAGTTTTTCTACATTGGAGTTCAGGCCCCAAAATAAGGTTGGAAATCCAGACTGTCTAATTTTGAAAGCTTAAGTATTCAAATTTAGTAATTTGGACTTTATTCTGTAGCACCACAATTTCAAACCCTAATATTCCAGAAGGGTACTTTCAGGGGCTGCTAAGAGTAAATATGAAGAGCCATTAAAGGATTCTCCAAGAACAGGGCATACTACAGAACTATTTTTGAAAAGTTATCTGATACTGTTCCACATGATTTTAAAAGACCAGGGATTCAAAAGTAAGACAAAATCTAGTTAGAGGGCTACTACAAACTCTAATGACTGATTCTCAAATGCTCTCAAATCAGTGCTAGACATGTTCTAGAAGAATCATTTGGGGAGCTTAGAAATCCTAAACCCAAGAAAGCTACCAAAGTAAGTATCTGGGGTAGGAAAGAGCAATCTATATGTTCAAAGAGTTTTCCAAGTGATTCCAATGCAGGACCAAATTTAGAAACCATGCAGTAAATCCATACAAAACATGATAATGGTAAACTCAACCACATTTTTCTTTTTTAAAGATTTGAGAAAGTCAGAGAGAGAGAGCCTGGGGTGGGGGGCAGGGAGGGAGCAGCATGGGAGGGAAAGGGAGGTAAGCAGCAGACTCCCCACTGAGGGGAGACCCCCGAGGTGTAGGGCTTGATCCCTTGACCCATGAGATCATGACCTGAGCTGAAATCAAGAGTCAGATACTTAACCAACTGAAGCACCCAGGCTCCCCTCAACCACTTCTCCTAAGAGTATTTTGGAATTTCTGGTTCATTTTAGGTTGTCTCAATGTTTAGGGAAGTGATGCTGGCATTTAATGGACAGGGGATGGAGGCATGAAGAACCATCCCTGCATGTTGCACAATCTTTAAATGCCCATGGGATATATAACTAGTTGAAATATCTATTTATAATTCTGAATACTTAGACCCTAACACCATTTTCTTAAGTAATCTCTATGCCCAAAGTGGGGCTCAAACTCATGACCTCAAAGATCAAGAGTTGCTGCTCTACTAACTGAGGCAGCCAGGCACCCCTAGAACCTAGCTCCATTTTACATATGAAGTCCAATTATTTTTGCACTTTTCAGGAAATATAAACAACGTCCACATTCTAGAAGGAAAAGCCACTTTGTTTAGATTGTACTTCAAGAAATATTATTTTTTTTATTCATGACTGACAATCACTGACACCCACACAGATCTTGGCATCTGAGTCACCAACACAACACACCTATATAAGACTGCATTTGCAACCATTATGATGATATTATGTATAAGGCTTTGTCTTCATTATTTTCTATTATTGTGCCTGAGCATTTTCATATTGACAAGCAAAACGTATATCTTATTTTTCCTTTCAACTAACCAGTATATTATACAGTTTCAGTGTAAATCATTGTTTCAGAAGAGTAAAAAGGTTTTACAAAGTAATTTGTTATATAAATGGAATATCAGGTCTGAGGCACTTAAGAACCACTGGTTCATTCATTCATTCATTCATTTTTTTAATATTCTGTTTATTTATTTGACAGAGAGAGACATAGCGAGAGAGGGAACACAGGCGGGGGGATGGGGGAGGAAGAGGCAGACTTCCCGCTGAGCAGGGAGCCCGATGCAGGGCTCGATCCCACGACCCTGGGATCATGACCTGAGCTGAAGGCAGACACTTAACAACTGAGCCACCCACGTGCCCAAGAACCACTGGTTTAAATTACAAACTGATGTTAACAGTACTGGATAAGAATAATTCAAGAGACATTTTAGAGACAGAATCAAAGTAGTTGGGAGATGAATGAGATTAAGGAGAAGAGATCCAGACAACTAGATAGATATAATATGGATTATTCAAGTTAGGGAAACAGAAAGGGGAAAAACTGTAAAATTTTGGACAAGCTTCTATTGAAGTTCCAATGAAAACAACCAGGCTATCCTATTCTAGTCTACACTTGAAAAACAGGATTTGGAGAGACACCTAGATGACTCAGGACATGATCTCAGGGTGCTAGGATCGAGTCTTGTAGGGCTCTGTGTTCAGGAAGGAGTCTGCTTATCCCTCTCCCTCTCCTCCTCCCCCCACAACTTGTACACTTACTTGCTTTCTCTCAAATAAATAAAATCTTAAATGAGGAGGAGGAGGAAGAGAAGATGATAAAAAGTAAATAGGTTTGGAATAAAGCAGAAAAGTCCAGGCTAGAAACAATCTTATGGCATTGGTATCAATAGCATAATGTCACCTGAAGGTCTGAAATGAGAAAATCACAGAGAGCATATAAAATGAAAAGATATTGGTACCTTGGGGAAGATAAGCATTTAAGAATAGGTGGATGGGGAAAAAAAAAAAAAAGAAGAAGAAGAGGAGGTAGATGAAGAAGAGCCCAATTAGTACCTTGCTTTCTTAATCTCTGAACAAAATTCTAAGCTCACCTGAAAAGGTTACCCAGATGTCTAATTTCACAGGTCAACTAAAACTTGTTCCTTTCACTTAAGCAAACAAGCTTCAATTACATCAGACTTTCTCACAAAAGGAAGCTGCTTATAAGATATTTTACTGACAACACGTATACATTAAAAGACTGCATTGTTATTAAAAGATTTTTCTAGAGACAAATCTTTTTATTTTCATAAACATGAAAGACATCACAATAATGGTAACATAAGGCAATTAAAGCAGGTAATCTAAACCTAACATAGCAAGGGAATTTAAGTTTTAAAAAACTTTATATAAAGATTAAAAATAATTTTTCAAAAAGGTAAGAAGTTTTTTCAAACTATAAGAAATCAGACTTAATTTTTTATACCTTAATTTCAACATTTTTTTTATTTTTTTTAGGATTTTTTTTTATTTATTAGTTAGAGAGAAAGAGAGAGAGCACAGGCAGACAGAGAGGCAGGCAGAGGCAGAGGGAGAAGCAGGCTCCCTGCCGAGCAAGGAGCCCGATGTGGGACTCGATCCCAAGACGCTGGGATCATGACCTGAGCCGAAGGCAGCCGCTTAACCAAATGAGCCACCCAGGCGTCCCAACATTTTTTTTTTTTTTTTTAAAGAGAGCGAGTGAGTGTGAGAGAGAGGGAGAGAGAGAAAAACTCAAGCAGAAAGCACACTAAGTGCAGAGCCCAATGTAGGGGGTTCAATGTCACAGCTTGAGATCATGACCTGAACTTAACCCAAGACTAAGACTGACTGCACCATCTGGGGGCCTCTAATTTCATTCTTTAGGACAAGAAGCACTTTGTGAAGCACAAAGATATAAAACCAGCAGAAGTATCAAAGGCCACAGGCAAAGAGGCAGAACTATAAGCAGTCATATCTGAAGAAACAGAGTGGTCTTAAAGAAATGGATGGTAGGGGTGCCTGAGTAGCTCAGTCATTAAGAATCTGCCTTCAGCTCAGGTCATGATCCCAGGGTCCTGGGATCGAGCCCCACTTCAGGCTCCATCCCAGGGTCCTAGGATCAAGCCTCGCTTCAGGCTCCCTGCTCAGTGGGGAGCCTGCTTCCCCCTCTCCCACTCCCTCCTGCTTGTGTTCCCTCTCTCTCTCTCTCTTTCTGTGTCAAATAAAATCTTAAAAAAAAAAAAAAAAAAGAAAGAAAGAAAAAGAAATGGATGGTAAAGGGGCACCTGTTGTGGCTCAGTCAGTTAAGGTGCTGCCTTTGGCTCAGATCATGATCCCAGGGTCCAGGGATCAAGCCCCACATTGGGCTCCTTGCTCAACGGGGAGCCTGCTTCTCCCCTGCCTGCCACTCCCCCTGCTTGTGCTTGCTCTCCCTCTCTCTCTGTCAAATAAATAAAATCTTTATTTTAAAAAAAATGAATTATAAAAAAATTATCAGGCCCACAGAAGTCGTTTTATGAAATTAGACCCATATGGACTCAACAGCAGATGAGGCTCCTACAGATGACTCCATAAAACCCACGATTTAGTACTAAGTACTTACTCTGCACATAATAGATATATGTCACCTATATATTTAATAATTATGTTCCCACCATTTATAACTCTATCATATCCTCCAATTTTTAAGACAATTAACCTTTAAGTTATATGGGGGTTTGGGAGCACATCTAAACAAGTGGAGATAACATCAGAGAAAACAGCACAATAAATAACACAAAAATTCACTCCTCCACAAAAGCGATGGGAAACTGGCAAAACCCATTGGAATAAAGTTATCAGAACTATCAAAATTAACCACAAACTTGCACCCAGGGTGCATTTAGAATGTAAGGAAGGAAAGAAGGACTAAATATCAGCAAGTGATATTTTGTGATATTTTAACTTATCCTAGTACCATTCCCTGCTTTCCAGATGGATGGGAGCCTTGAAAAATTATAGCCCAAATTCCCAGTACAGCCTAGCACCCCCCAGAGGGGGCAAAACAAAGCTGGATCTCACTGAAAGCTTCATTGTCCCCAAATTATTACTATTAGACCTGTCTGGTAGCTCCCAGAAAAGAGTCCACTTGCAATTCTATCCATATTTGACCACAGTTGTTTATCCATTGCAAAATAAATTTCAGGAAAAGGTCTGCTAAAAACAATTAAAGGCAAGTGTTTTATAATCACAGCTGCTTTGAGGTGGTGGCCAATATTTGGACTGAACAACAGACTAATCAAGAAGTTTTAAAAACAACAACAACAAAACTAGGAATGAGATACCATAGGGACTTCGAAAAGTTCCAACATATCCCTGGGAAACTAGACACCCATGTACATACTAAAGGCAGTATGCATGCCCGAGGTTGTATATGTGCTCAGGAAAAACCTGAGAATGCCCCCAAGCTCTTATTTTTAACCATGGGGCCCCGCACAAGCAGGAACCAAGGACTAAGGCAGAGCTGTCAGATGCCTGGTTGAATGCTTGAAGATATATCCCCACAACAGAGTTCTTTAGCAAAGACTAGGAGATTTATTAGTCCCAGGCATTTAAATAAATTTCTGTCCACTCATTAGCTAACCACTAAGCTAAACAAGTAGAGACTTCAGTGGCCACACACAACAGAACTAGTTCAGAAAAGTCACTAAATCAACAACCACCACAACAAGCAGCAAAAACTACACCCTGGGGAAGGGCAAAATCTCCACAGTGGCCCTGTTTGTTATTTAAAACATTGTTCTTTAAACAATTTTATTATTCAAAATGTCCATATTATTGGGAACCGGGGTGGCTCAGTTGGTTAAGTGATTGCCTTTGGCTCAGATCATGATACTGAGGTCCTGGGATCTAGCCCTGCATCGGGCTTCCTGCTTAGTGGGGGGCCTGCTTCTCCTTCCCTGTCTGTTGCTCCCCTTGCGTGTGCTCTCTCTGTTAATATAAATAAATCTTAACAAAATAAAATGTCCAAATATAATTTTTCAACAGAATGTCTCATCAAATACAGACCATGAATAAAACATAAAAATTATTTGGGGATGGGGTGCCTGGATGGCTCAGTTAGATGTCCATCTCTTGATTTCAGGTCAGGTCATGATCTCAGGGTCCTAAGATTGAACCCCACATCAGGCTCCGCACTCAGCACAGTCTTCTCAGGATTCTCTCTCTTCTCTGCCCCTCCCCTTGCTCATGTTATCTCTCTCTAAAATAAATAAATAAAATTTTTAACAACAAAAAATTTGGGGAAAAAAATCCAATAGATAGTCTGATGTTGAAAATACAATAACTGGGGGCACCTGGGTGGTTCAGTCAGTTAAGTGTCTGCCTTTGGCCCAGGTCATGATCCCAGAGTCCTGGGATCAGAGTCCCACATGGGGCTCCCTGCTCAGTGGGGAGTCTACTTCTCCTTCTATTCCTACTCCCTGCCTGTGTGTATGTGCGTGCTCTCTCTCTCTCATACACACATACTCACTCTCACATAGTGACATCAAATAAGTGACATCTCAAAAAAAAAAAATAAAAAATAAAAAAAGAAAGTACAATAACTGAAATGAAAAAGTCACTAGAAAGGTTCAACAAGTATAAGCACACAGGAAAAAAAAAAACAGTGAACTTCAAGATAGGTCAACTGAGATTATCAAGCATGAGGAAGAGAAACAGAAAAAAAATGAAGAAAAATGAAAAGATCATCAGAAATTAGTGGAACACCATCAAGTGAACTAACATATATATAATGGGGATCCAGAAAGAGACAAGTGACATATATTAGAAGAAATAATGGCCAAAATGTTCCTTTACAATTTTGAAGAAACACATTAATCTACACCTCCAAGAAGCTGAACAAACTCCCAATAGGATAAATTCAAAGAAATCGCCACATAGGCATCACTACCAAACTGCTAAATAACAAAGATGACAAAGAAAACCTTGAGCAGCAAGAGAACTGACTCACCATGTGTAAGAGATAAAAAGGTTAACAGATTTCTCATCAGAAAATATGGAGGCCAGAAGGCAGTGGGAGGACATATTCAAAGTTCTGAAAGAAATAGAACTGTCAATCAAGAATTCTGTATCCAGCATTATTCTTCAGTGAAGGTGAACTTAGAACTTTCCCAGATAAAAATGAAAGAATATGCTGCTGAACTGTCCTATAAGAAATAGTAAAATAACTCCTTTGGGCTGAAAGGAAAAAACATTAGACAGTAATTCAAACACAAATGGAGAAATAAAGATCATGAATAAAATTAACTACAAAATAAATATAAAAAACAGTATACATGTATTTCTTATTTATAGCTTTTTTCTTTTTCAATGTAAAAGAAAATTCCACAGAGTGCTGTATGGAAGTGCTGAATCAATATATCATACATCTGAAACTAATAACTGCTCTGTATGTTAACTGGAACTTAAGTAGAAACTAAATAAATGCAGTTCTACTCTCCAACCCACAAACACATACACACACACATACACACACAAAAGAAAAGGAAAGGAAAAGAAAGAAAACTGCATAAAGCAATAATTACACATCTCTACTGATGGACACACAATGGAAAAGATGTAATGTGCATGTCAATAAACAGCAAAATGAGGGAGTGGAGCTACAGAGACATGAAGTTTTCGTACACTACTGAAATTAACTTGATATTAATCAGAACTAGACTGTTGTGATTTAAGGTGTTAATTCTGTAGGGCAACCTCTAAGAAATCACAAAGAAAATAGTACTCTAAGAAAATATTTAACACAGGGGCGCCTGGGTGGCTCAGCGGGTTAAAGCCTCTGCCTTCGGCTCAGGTCATGATCCCAGAGTCCTGGGATCGAGCCCCACATAGGGCTCTCTGCTCAGCAGGGAGCCTGCTTTTTCCTCTCTCTCTGCCTACTTGTGATCACTGTCTGTCAAATAAATAAATAAAATCTTTAAAGAAAAAAAAAGAAAATATTTAACACAAAAGATGACAGCAATGGAAGAATAGAAAAACAAAAAATATAGGACGCAGAAAACAAATAGCAAAGTGGCAGGTGTAAATTTTACCTTATCAATAACTACATTAAATGTAAATGGGTTAAACCCTCAAAAGGCAAAAGCTGGTAGAAGAGATGGAAAAAAAAAGTGATCTGACTAAACGCTGTCAATAAAAAACATATTATAGATTAAAAAACAAAAATAGATTAAAAGGAAAAAGGTATACCATGCCCATAGTAACCAAAAGAGAGCTGAAGTGTCTATACTACTATCAGATAAAACAGACTTTAAGACAAAAAAATTACTACAAAGAACATTTTATAATAATAGATGAGTAAACCCATCAAAAGATAATTATATACAAACATGTACTTAACAGAGCACCAAAATACATTAAAAATTGACAGAACTGAAGAAATAGATGATTCAACAATAATAGTGACTTCAATACTCTACCCCAATAACAGAACAACTAGACAGGAGATAAGCAAGGAAACAGACTTGAACGCCACTAGAAGCCAACTACAACCAAGGAAATTTATCAACACTCCACCCAACAACAGCAGAATATATACACTCTTCTTAAGTGAACATGAAACATTCTCCAGGACAAACCATATGGTAGAACACAAAACTTTAAGTATCAATAAATAATAAGTATACTGTCCAAGCACAATGGGATAAAATAAAAAATCAACAGAAGGAAATTTGAAACATTTACAAGTATGTAGAAATTAAAAAACCACACTCCTAAATACTCTATGGGTCAGAGAAGAAACCACAACAGAAATTGTAAGCCCACGTAGATGAAAAGAGTGTCACAAAAGAGGCAGTTCAGTTCCCTGGCAAACCAAGTCAGAGCCTGAGCAGGCCAAGGAGGGTATTATTACAGGGAAGTGACCTAGCATGGACTATCAAAACTTGAGCAGAGTAAGAATGTGCAGCCATTTAGATGGGTATTTAACAGAGATCCTTCTGGAAAATGAAATAAGTGAGTCTATCACTTCACAGAAAACTGAGTATATTTGTACCCAATGATAAAATTAGACTTTCAAACAAAAATTAAAGCTTTGGTATCTCTACCAAGAATCTCAAAAACTACTCAATATTTAAAGAACTTTCTTTTAAAAAGTGACCTTATTAACAAATGTGAATTTCTTAAATACTGCAAAATAAAATGTGTCAACTTTTAGAAAACCTACATAACTCAGGAAACCAGTATTGTCCAGTTGATTATTTAAAAATCACATATTGGTAAAAGATCCATTCAAAGTACAAGAGAGATCAATGAATCTTATTTTAACAGAATGAAAAGTTCATTAGATGGTATTAAAAAATTCGGACATCCATGGGAGAAGTGAAAAAGGAACCTCAACCTAAATCTCATACTGTATAAAAAAAATAACTGAAGTGGTGCCTGGGTGGCTCAGTTGGTTAAGTGTCCAACTTTTTATTTTGGCTCAGGTCATGATCTCAGGGCCATGAGATCGAGCCCCACACTGGGCTCCATGCTCAGTGAGGAGTCTGCTCGAGATTCTCTCTCCCTTCCCTCCCACTCTTTCTCTCTAAAATAAATAAATCTTTTTTAAAAATTTAATTTAATAATTTAATCCAAAATCATGAATAGTAAAATGTAAACCTATTAACCTTTGAGAGATAAATGAGAAAATCTTTGGGATCTAGAGTCAGATGAAGATTTCATAAGCATAACACCAAAAGCACAATTCATGAAAGAGAAATATTCATAAATCCCAATTCACTAAAATTTAAAAATTTCACATGGAAAAGATCTTGTAAGAGGATGGAAAGACAAGGTATGGGAGAAAATATTTGCAAACCACATAGTCAATCTTTGCTGACTTATATCTAAACACATAAAGAATGCTCAAAACTCAAATCTTTTTTTTTTTAAGATTTTACTTATTTATTTGACAGAGATCACAAGTAGGCAGAGAGACAGGCAGAGAGGGGGAGGGAGGGAAGCAGGCTCCCCGCTGAGCAGAGAGCCCAATGTGGGGCTGGATCCCAGGACCCTGGGATCATGACCTGAGCCAAAAGCAGAGTCTTTAACCCACTGAGCCACCCAGGCGGCCCTCAAAGCTCAATCTTAAGAAAACAAACAACCCGGGGCTCCTGGGTGGCTCGGTGGGTTGAAGCCTCTGCCTTCGGCTCGAGTCATGGTCCCGGGGTCCTGGGATCGAGTCCCGCATCGGGCTCTCTGCCTCGCAGGGAGCCTGCTTCCTCCTCTCTCTCTGCCTGCCTCTCTGCCTACTTGTGATCTCTGTCTGTCAAATAAATAAATAAAAATCTTTAAAAGAAAAAAGAAAACAAACAACCCAATTAGAAAACGTGCAAAGATACAAGCAACTTTTCACCAAAGAGGAAATAAGGACGGCAAAATGGCAAAAATAAGATGTTTGTATCACTGGTCATTAGGGAAATGAAAATTAAAACCAATGAATTATCACAACACACCTATCAGAGCACCAGTGGTAATATCAAATGCTAACAAGGATGCAGAGAAACCAGGTATCTCCTGATCGCTGGTAGGAAGGTAAAACAGAGGTAGGTATGGCCACTCTGACAAAATAGTTTAGTGATTACTTATAAATTAACCGTATACTTACCACATATTACCCAGGAATTTCACTCTTGCATTTACCCCTAGAAAAGTAAAAATTTATGTTTATAAAAAAAAAAACAAAAATAAACAAAAACAAAACAAAAAACCCTGTATACCAAATGTCCGTAATATCTATTCGTAATGGGGGGGGGGATCAACCCTTGATTGATTGATGTCCTTCAAGGAGTGAATAGTTAAAACTCTGGTACTGTCAACATAATGTAACACTGCTCAGCAACAAAAAGGAATGAACTATTGATACATTCAACAACCTGGATGGATCTCAAGGGTATTTTGCTTAGTGAAAAAGTCAATCTCAAAAGGTTACATACTTTGTAATTCCATTTATACATTTCTGAAATGATGAAAACTATACAAATGGGGAACAGAGTAATAACTGTCATTTTAGGACAAGGTGGAGAGGGAGAGTTCCTTTGTGATAATGAAACCATTCTGTATCTGGACTGTGGCTATATGAATCTACACATGGGATTAGAAAACACAGAATTATAGACACACCCAAATGAATACCTAAAAAAAAGGGCAAAAAACTAGGGTACCTGGGCAGCTCAGTCGGTTAAGGGTTAAGCGTCCGATTCTGTTTTGACTCAGGTCATGATCTCAGGGTCATGAGATCAAGGCCCAAGCTCCTACTGGACTCCTCCATCACTGCTGAGTCTGCTTGAGATTCTTTCTCCTTTGCCCTCCCTCCCCCTCTGCTCCTCCCTATGCTTGCTCTCTCTCAAATAAATCAATAAAATATTTAAATTTTTAAAAATGGCAAAAAACTAAATAAGGTCTATGGTCTAGTTAACGATATTACACCAATGTCAATCTCCTGGCTTTGATAAAGCACTATAATTATATAAAATGCCAACACTGGGGAAAGCTGAGTGAAGTACTATTCTTGCAACTTCCTAGGAGTCTATCATTTCTAAATGAAAAGTTAGAGGAGAAAAAGTTCAATGATATAGTTTTCGATTTTACATGCAATTAAACTTTAAGAAATTTGTGTCATTTGAAGCAGTAGCAGTGAATATATACAATTATGTGAAAAGGCTATTAAAATATTCCTACCCTTTCCAACTACATATCTGTATGAGGCCTAATTTTCTTCATATTCTTCAGCCAAAGTAATATACTGTAACAGGCCAAAGCAATTATGAGAATTCAGCCATTATCTACTTAGACATTAAAGAAATTTACAAAGATGTGAAACAAATTCACTTGTTTTGAAAAGTAATTTTTTCCAAAAAAATACTTTAGGTTAACATGTAATTAGTTTAAGAAATGAGTGATATTTTTAAATTTCTTAGCTTTAATTACTAATATAATAAACATGAATAAATATAACCCATATATAGAAGCTCTCTGGTGCTCTAAATAATTTTTTAAGACTGCGAAGTTGTCCTAAGGCCAGAAAGTAAGAGAACTACTACATGGAAGTATTCAAGAATGAAGAAGAAACAGATGGACAATTTACTCTCAATTAGAAGTGAAAGATGTTATGTTACTGAACTCCAAACTTCTAAGTTTATGATCATTTAATAATTTTTTTTTTTAAGATTTTCTTTATATAGAGAGAGAGATCACAAGTAGGCAGAGAGGCAGGCGGGGTGGGGCAGGCGGGGAGGGGGGGGCAGGCGGGGAGGGTGGAGCAGGCTCCCTGCTGAGCAGAGAGTCCCCAATGTGGGGCTCGATCCCAGGACCCTGAGATCATGACCTGAGCTGAAGGCAGAGGCTTTAACCCACTGAGCCACCAAGGCGCCCCCATTTAATAATTATTAAGGTTAATTAGAAAACAGGGGTGCCTGGGTGGCATAGTCAGTTGGGCACTGGACTCTCGGTTTCACCTCAGGTGATCTCATGGTCATGGAACAGAGCCCCAAATCAGCACGGTGAGTCTGCTTGAGATTCTCTCTCCCTATTCCTCTCACCTTCCCACTAGTGATCCCTCTTTCAAATAAGTAAAATCTTAAAAAAATAAAATAAAACAAAAATTACAAAAGAACAGACAAAACTTGAGACTCTAATCTCACAAAACAAACTAACGGTTGATTGGGGGTGGGGGGTACGGAGAGGGTGGCTGGGTTATAGACATTGGGGAGGGTATGTGATATGGTGAGTGCTGTGAAATGTGTAAGCCTGACGATTCACAGACCTGTACCCCTGGGGCAAATAATACATTATATGTTAATAAAAATAATTAATAAAAAAATACAAAAGAACATGTTACAGACTAGGACTAGATCTTTGTAACTCATACTTCTAAAACAGGATTTCTATCCAGAAAATATAAAGAAACATAATAAATTGCTAAGAAAAAGAAATACTGTGCTAAAAAATGAACATGCAATTCACAGAAGAAAATTCTTAAAAGGCTAATAAACACTGTTTGAAAACTAATTAATATCACCAATAATTAAGGAAATATGAAGAGATTATTACTGCCATCAGACTAGCAAGTGAAAAAGTCTGATAAAACCAACTTGTTGGAGAATGTAAAGCCATGAGAACTCACTCAATGCTGGTAAAAGTACCAACTGTTAAAGCTACTTTGGAGAGCAATTTGGCAAAAATCTGATGAATCTGAAAATGCCTGTATCTATCCATCCAATCCATCAATCCTATTTCTAGGTATTTACAGTATGAAAACTTCACACCCGCACAAGAAGCTACTGTGGCAAGGTTACATTTCACAAAGATAAAAATCAATGACTATACCTAGAGGAAGCCACATGGACAAATCTCAGAAAAGTGAATAAGAACAAAGAAACATACAAGCTGCAGAATGATAAAGGATGGTTCCATTTGTATAAAGTTCTAAAACACACAAAATTATACACTGTCGATACATAAGTTTGAGACAAATGCCAAATTTAGAACAGTGGTTTCTAAGCTATGTCTGAAGGTAAACAGAATGGTAAGATAATACTATTCCAAACGAATGTTTGATAAATCGTTTAATACCTGTTTTCACAGAGTTCAAATTTACATTTCCATTTTGAAGCAAATGCTTAAATGAATTCTGAGTTCTATCTTTGTATGAAATATCTAGAAAGATAACATCACAAGTCATTAGAAGAACATTTAAAAACACAATGAGAGATAGTGTTACATCTATTAAATTGATGAAAATGTAAAGCAGTGCTGGTAAGGATACAGAGAAACGGACACCTTATGAACAGCTGGTAGGCATATGATTCAAGTAAAGCTTTTCAAAAAATGTGGCTTCTTCATAACATAATTTGGGAGTTTTTGTTTGTTAGAAGACATTTTGTAAATGTATGTGAGAGCTACATTTACAGAAGATTACAAAAATATATCCCAAACTGTTCATCTAAGTGCTTATCCCTCAGGAAAAGACATGGGAGTTGGGAGTGACGTAAGGGGTGGGGAGGAGAGGGGAGGGTAGAGAGGGGGCATAGCAGGGAATAAGGTAAAGAAATAGATATTGAAACCAAATCTTAAAAAGCAATGAACAGTGAGCTAGGAGTTTAGACTCTGCCACAGATTCTTCATCTAGATCTTCTATGGAAGACACTGATGAGACAGATACAAATTCTGGGCCTGAATGACCTGGAAAGGAAATTATGTGTCTGCATGTACTTTAGTTTGCCAGTGCTGAAGGAAGACAGATATGCCTTCAAGCCCTCAGCTAAATCCTTTCCCAAAAAGCAGATCTCCATTCCCTCTGCTTTTACCTGCTGGGTTCCTAATGGTGTAAGACTTGTTACCTCAGCTCAGAAAGGTTTGAGAGTTTATAAACTACTATCACATGATTACATTTGATTTCCAAAATAACCCTGTGAAGTAGGTAACCAAACTAGTATTCTTCCCATTAACAGATAAGTTAACTAAGACTTATGGAAGTGAAATTATTTGCTCAATAGTATGGTGTGAATCTACAAAACATCACAAGCAGAAACAGATATTTACTGAGTATTATATGGCAGGCACTGTGCTAGATGCTTTTAGCTGTCATTTCATTAAGTCCTTGCAACAATTCTTAGGGCAATTTAATCCCCATTTATAGATAAGGAAAGGAAACAGAGGCTCAAGAGCAATCAAGTGACTTGTTAAAGATTACACAGACCATAAGCAAAGTCATTAGACTAACCGAGTTCTGAATCCAAAACCCATGCCTTAAAACCTATGTCTGTACTGTTTCAGAACACATTAAAAAGGTATAAATGATGATATAAACAATCAGGATTGACACATGAACCAAGGAAAATTGTTGACAGAACACAATTTGAAAAGATATTGTTCTCTAAGTTTAAGGAAATGTTGGCTTAAAGACCAAAAAATACAGAAAATCTAAATATCTTTAAAAAATTATCTCCCTCTCATCTAAAACCTAATTCTAGAGACAACACTAGTACATTCTGGCACCTAAAAGATAAATTTCTTCCAACAATGTTATTATATGTCTTAAGGCATAATTCACATAACATTGAGTTCAATTACTTTCTACTGAATGGTATCTTCTTGAAAAGTGTGACAAAAACAATGTATTTTATAATTTAAACTCAATATGTTAGACCTTAATTCTATAATCATGTGGGTCTACTCTTCCACTAATAGGATATATAAATAATTATTTACATAACTGACCACTAGAAATGATGATGCAGCTCAATTTAGGATTTGCATGACTGACTCATGCACCAATTACTGAAAACTAGTGTTAGGGGTACCTGGGTGGCTCAGTCAGTTGAGCAACCAATACTAGGGTTTTTGGCTCAGATAATGATCTCATGGGTCGCAAGACTGAGCCCCAAGTCATGCTCCACGCTCAGTGGGGAGTCTGCTTGAAGAGTCTCTTCCTCTGCCCCTCCCCTCACTGACACGTGCATGCACTCTCCCTCTAAAAGTAAGTAAATCTTAAAAACAAAAACAAAACAAAACAAAAAGCTAGCACTAACTATTCCTTATTAGTAATGTTAAGAATACATGCTTATTGGGGCGCCTGGGTGGCTCAGTGGGTTAATGCCTCTGCCTTCCGCTCAGGTCGTGCTTGATCCCAGGGTCCTGGGATCCAGCTCCACATCCGGCTTTCTGCTCAGCAGGGAGCCTGCTTCCCTTCCTCTCTGCCTGCCTCTCTGCCTACCTGTGATCCCTGTCTGTCAAATAAATAAATAAAATCTTTAAAAAAAAAGAAAAGAATACATGCTTATTTTAAAACTATTTTTCTCTTAACTAAAAGAAAGAGAATTCAGATATGTGAAGGGAGACCTAGACGTCCACAGACTTACTTGGGAAGTACTAAATTAAATTTATATTAAATATGACGCACCTTATGACTTAATCTCTACCCTAAATTCTCATGTTAAACAGATCTATCTCTTTCCCCATTTCTATCTCAAAAGGAATGTGCTGAAAAGTAATATACTGGAGGGGGAGATGAACCATGAGAGACTATGGACTCTGAAAAATATTCTGAGAGTTTTGAAGGGGTGGGGGTGGGAAGCTGGGCCAGCCTGGTGGTGGGTATTGTGGAGGGCACATATTGCATGGAGCACTGGGTGTGGTACATAAACAATGAATTCTAGTACACTGAAAAGTAATTTAAAAAATTAAAAATTTAAAAAAAAAAGTAATATACTGAAAAGAAAATGCAATAAAAAAAAGACCGAAAGATCTGGAGCTGTACAGTTTTGGTTCCAAATTCCCTTATAAACTGCAATGTGACCTTGAGCACAGCTATACTTTAAAGGCCTCAGTTTTCTTTTATTTAACTTTTTAAAAAAGATTTTTCATAAGATTTTGTTTATTTATTAATTAATTTATTTATTTGAGAGAAAGGAGAGAGAGAGGGCAGGGGAGGAGAGGAGCAGAAGGAGAGGGATATGCAGACTCTAGTAGAGGGTGGAGCCCATCATAAGGGTCAATCCCATGACCCTGAGATCATCACAGAGACAAAACCAAGAGTCCGACATTTAACTGACTGAACCACCCAGGTGCCCCAAAGACCTGTTTTTTATACAAAAAATGAGTTTGGGGGCTACCTGATCTTATAGGTACTTTAAGGCTCTAAAATTCCTACTGCTAAGTCTTAGCAGAAAGTAGTTCTAAGGACCAATATTGGGTGTTTAAGATACAGTAGGTACTTGAGAAGTACTTTCAGACTGAAAGACCAATTCTAACCAAATGTCCAGGTCAAAAAACAAACCCTTAGAATTATAGCAAAGATATTAAAACTGTGTTGGGTAAGTTCACAAACCAGGATACTAATTACCATTTATCCATATTAAAAGCTTATTAGGTCCCCATAACTATTGATAATCCTAATTGTCATGCAAACAGATGTTTTGGAATACCCTAACATGTTTACCTGAAAATGTTCTGTAATACATTCTCAGCATTTCCCAAAATATATTTCTACAACATCTACTTCAAGTTTATAGTTAGGATGAGATATTTTTCAAACATCATTATACTGTGTTTTTATAGCAGAAATTATCCTTTTTTGATGTAATAATGTACTCTGTGATGGGAGTATAGAATATACAAGATCTCTCAATACATTTGGATCAAAAAGCCTTTTCTAAGGAATATCTATAAAATTTCATAGAGTTTCAAGTGCTCTAAGTGCAAATATTTAGTAATAAACATAGGTCAGCATGACAGAAAGTAGAACTCATAGAATTTTATGAAACTTTAGTAATTTGAAGTTTTAAAAAACACTGTACTAATCAGTGATTGGAGTAATAGGGGCTCCTGAATGGCTCAGTTGGTTAAGCTGACTTCGGCTCAGATCCTGATCTCGGGGTTCTAGGACTGAGTCCCATATCAGGTTCCCTGCTCAGCGGGGAGCCTGCTTCTCCCTCTCTCTCTGCCACTCCCCCTACTTGTGCTCCCTCACTCTTTCACTCTCTCTCTTAAATAAAATCTTTAAAAAAAACAAAAAAGTTACTAAACAATAATTGGAATAACAAAGCCTTAACACTGAAATCTCTAATGATCTAAAAGGCATTAAAATTTTCTGTGAGGCTATTAGAATGTACTTGTATTTGAGGCTAAGAAAGTAATATATTCCATCATACAGAAGGAATGGGATGGAAAAAATAAACTGTTTCTCTGAGCAGTCAACCTGCTCTTGCTAACAGACAATGGTAAAACACAACTAGGTCAAGTGAATACAAGATTATCTTCATATCAGAAAAGAAAGCTTGCCCACCACCAAGATTTTGGGGGGCATATTTCTTTTAATAGAGCCATTAAGAAAATAAATTGACATTTCTCTTGAAAAAAACAAGATGCCATTCAGAATACCACTATGGGGCGCCTGGGTGGCTCAGTTGGTTAAGTGACTGCCTTCGGCTAAGGAAGGTCCTGATCCTGGAGTCCCTGGATCAAGTACCACATCAGGCTCTCTGTTCGCCAGGGAGTCTGTTTCTTCCACTGACCTCTCCCCTCTCATGTTCTCTCTCATTCTCTCTCTCAAATAAATAAATAAAACCTTAAAAAAAAAAAAAAAAAAGAAAGAAAGAAAGAATACCAGATTAATCCAGAGCTAAAATGTATTACGCCAAAGACTTAAAATTTTAAAAATCTAATGTGTATATATTTCAAAAGTTCAATTTTTAGGGGTGCCTGGCTGGCTCAGCCGGCAAAGTATGCGGCTCTTGATTTGAGGGCAATACGTTTAAGACCCACACTGGGGGTACAGCCTACTTTAAAAAAAAAAAAAAGGTTAATTTTCAAATCCAACTGAAAAAGGAATCAACACCTAAAATTAAAGAACTAATGAGCACTCTAACTAGAGGCATTAGTTTTTAGTTTCATAGTTTCATTCCTGATGCTTTGTAATGTACAAGGCTTCATAAATACAAGTTAAGTGATATAATCAAACTCAAATGTTACAATGCGATTTTTTAAAAAATTTATTTATTTGTCAGAGAGAGCGAGAGCGAGCACAGGCAGACAGAGAGGCAGGCAGAGGCAGAGGGAGAAGCAGGCAGAGGCAGAGGGAGAAGCAGGCTCCCTGCCAAGCAAGGAGCCCAATGTGGGACTCGATCCCAGGACGCTGGGATCATGACCTGAGCCCAAGGCAGCCGCTTAACCAACTGAGCCACCCAGGCGTCCCACATTGCAATTTTTTAAAAGTTTTTATTTATTTCTCTGACAGAGAGAGTGCTCAAGCAGGGGGAGGGGCAGGCAGAGGGTGAAGGAGAAGCAAGCTCCCTGCTAAGCAGAGAGCTCATGGGACACGGGTCTTCATGCCAGGCCCATGGGATCATGACCTGAGCTAAAAGCAGACGCTTAATGGACTGAGTCACCCAGGCACCCCGTGATTGTTCAAAATATTTTTTATTTCCTCAAAAAAATATTTGCTCGAAAAGAACCTCTATAAATAAACTGGTTTTGGCTTTCAGAAAACTGTATCAACTATACATTTTATTCCTTATACTTATAAATGATTTTCATTTTGATAAAACCAGGCCTACAGACTTTACAATTTCCCGTGAATATGGCAATGTAAAGATGGCGTAGCCCCTTTCTCCTCTTGAAAAATCTCAAAACAACTAGAAAAATGAGAAACAGAAGCAAAATCTACATCCCTAACCAAGTGACATCCCTAACCACGTATATGAGAAAGGCTGCCATATGCAGTGAAGGTAAAGAGGGATGCTGGAAGATCTCAAGCAAGAGAGAGGTCTGCATCTTCACATCTCAAAAGTATCACACCTCAGTTCTCTAAACTGTACTTGGCATAGCCAGAAAGGTAAGCCCAACCCCCTGTTTGGCAAATCTGAAGTTTTCAAAGATATCATCTGACTAATAACACAGGAGAATCAGAACTGAAGAAGAAAAGTGGTACATCTTTTCCTAAGAAAATAATTATTGTTTTAAAGAGAATTTTTGTGAGGCACCAGGCTGGCTTGGTCCACAGGCATGCGATTTTTTTTCTTTTTAGATCATGTCATTCTTGATCTCAGGGTCTTGAGCTCAAGCCCCACACTGGGCGTAGAAATTACTTAAAAACAAATACATAAATAAATTAGAATTCTTTGAGAACCTAGGCAAAACATTAGTACCCCAAAAAATGGAGAGAAGGAAGGACTCAATCCTAAAAACAGTACATCATTACCTGTAAGAATTTTAAGGGAAAAAGTATGACTCAAGAATATATATCCAGGGGGGCCCGGGTGGCTCAATGGGTTAAAGCCTCTGCCTTCGGCTCAGGTCATGATCCCAGGGTTCTGGGATCGAGCCCCAAATTGGGCTCTCTGCTTGGCAGAGAGCCTGCTTCCTTGTCCCCCTCCCTGCCTGCCTCTCTGCCTACTTGTGATCTCTCTGTCAAATAAATTAAAAAATAAAAATAAAAAAAGAATATATATCCAGTCTAACAATACAGTTCAGCAATAAATGCAAGTTAAATAGCATTGAGTATAAAAGAACTCAAGGAATACTGTTCCTATGAACTGCTCTTGAAGAAAATACTAGTTGACAAAATTCAACTATCCAAAGGATACAGAGAAAAACCATGAAAAAAGGACAAGTTCTGAGCATAAAGTCGATTTAATTATTGGCCTTATACACAAAACTGGTACTGGCTTCCCAGAAAAGGAAACAAAGCAGAAGAGGCTGCAGAGTGAAAGATGTGCTTTACACTTCTGTATCTTTTAGATTTTATACCTAAGCATGTAATGACTAGATAAAAATTACTACTTAAATTTAAAAACTCTAAAGAATTTAAGTTCACTGAAACAGTGCTACTTTTCTGGTTAGTTCTCTGACTACTATGCCTAAGGTAAATCTACTCAGACTAGATGTCCTAAATTATATTCTCAGAGACAATATATTTCCCCAAAGCATCTATAAGAGTTCAGATATTTAATGTTGCAATATAAAATTTAAAAAATTATCTTTGGAGACAACACTACAAAGACATTTGCAAAAAAGTGTTCAGAGCAATGTGCATATACATAGCACAACATAGAAAATAACCTACATGTAAACCAATAGTCTCAATAAATTACAGTGCCACACAACAGAATATCATACAGACATTCAAAATGACAGCACACAAGTATAATACAAATTTATATATAAAACTGTCCATTTTGCATTAAATGGTAAACAGTAAATTATGGACTCTTTCCATATAAGAACACAGATATACTTCACTTCTTTTCATTGCTCCGACTTGTGCTGTAACCATACCATAATTTACTTAATTATTCTCATATCAACTGACATTTAGATCATTTCTTTTTGCCTTTCTTCATTGACTTTTTTAAATCAAAAAGATCTGAGAGAGAGTGAGCGTGCATGTATACACACTAGAGGGTAGAGGGGCAAAGAGGGAGAGAGAATTCCAAGGAGACTCCATGGTGAACGTGGAGCCCAACATAGGTCTCAATCCCATAATCCCAATATCATGACCTGAGCCAAAATCAAAAGTTGGACACAACCAAGAGAGCCACTCAGGCACCCCTTCACTTATTTAAATTAATATAAATATATATGTATACACACATACACACACACACAAATTTTTTTGGCCAGTAAACAGTGTTTGTTGAGCATAAATCTTCACATATAGGAACTAATACTTCTGTAAGGCAGATTCCTGAAAGCGAAAAGTATTTAGTCAAAACTAATATGCATTTTAAAGATTTACAGGTAGTGCCAATTGGTCTCTCTGAAAGAGACTGCATCAATTTATACTCTCCCAATCTTGCCATTATTTTCAATCTTTTTCATTTCCATCAAACTGATACATGAAAAATGATATATTTTAATCTACATTTCCTTGGTTAGTGAGGGCAAACAGATTTTTTTAAAGATTTTTATTTATTTGAGAGAAAAAGAGTCAGCAAGCACAAGCGGGGGGGGGGGGGGGAAAAGGGAAGGCAGAAGCAGATTCCCTGGTGAGCAGGGAGCCCCAGGTGGGACTCCAGATCCCTGAGATTCCAGGAACATGGCCCCAGCCAAAGGCAGACACTCAACCGACTGCGCCACCCAGGCACCGCCAAATACTTCAATTCTTCCACTGTTTGTGGTACTAACAAAACACAGACCATGGTTACTACATTTAACAAACATAGTTTTAATTTTTCATTTGACAGTATTTAATAATTGGGAACTTTACTACAATCTAGACCTTTACTTCTCATTGAAAATTAAAAACAAACAAAAACCTGAGGCACCACTGGGCCAACATTTCTTTCTTTCTTTCTTTCTTTCTTTTTAAGATTTTATTTGACAGAGAGAGAGATCACAAGTAGGCAGAGAGGCGGGGGGGTGGGGGCGGGGGGGGAAGCAGGCTCCCTGCTGAGCAGAGAGCCAGATGTGGGGCTCGATTCCAGGACCCTGACACATCATGACCTGAGCTGAAGGCAGAGGCTTAAAGCACTGAGCCACCTAGGTGCCCCTGGGCCAACATTTCTTAAAATCAACTGGTACTGACTGAACAGAAGTTGTGCCCTCCAACTTAACTTTACTGTGTTCACTCACTTATGTTACCTGTCCAGTCTGCTATAGGAATTTAAGTTGAAGACCCCATTTCTATGGAGTTATTTGGTTATATACTAATTATCAGGATTCTTCGCATGAAGAATATTTAATACCTTCTCTTACATATTTATGCCATATAGATTTCTTCTCTGTGGATGGCTTTCGACTTAATCATAGCATTCATAAATATATATAAAATCTTAAAAGTCTACAATACCCACCAAATGACAGTAATATTTATCCTCGGGTATTAGGATGTTTGTCACTTTTCTTTGCCTCTACTTATTTTAAAATGTATAAAATAAGCATTGATTCCTTTTATAATCAGGGAAGGGGGAGAACTATTTTCATTTGAAACAAAGAATTCTAACTGATAGTTTGGTTATGTTGACTTTTAAACTGACAAAGGATAAAGTTAATTAAAAATTTATATATAAAGAAAACCTGAATGTGTATTCTAAGAGGAGGTTAATGTAATAATCAAAGTCCATATGTATTATTTCATGATAGCACTTCAGATATGAATTATAACATTTTTACAAAAGATATTCAAAAGTGCATGGACTGATCCGATTCACACTGAAGTTATAAATTAAGTTTTTGGATACTGATACTTCAGAGAAATACGTTTGTTCTCCAGCTGAAAATATAAAAACTGTATTCCCAGTGGCTTGGTCATTAAGGGTCCAACTCTTGATCTCAGCTCAGGTCTTGATCTCAGGGTCTCAAGTTCAAGCCCCGTGTTGGGCTCCATGCCCAAAAAAGCTATATTTTCATGCAGATATTTTATTTAATATATACTAAGTGTTATACACTGTGCAAGGTGCTAAGTATGCAATAATAAGGCACAGTACTTGCCTGTAAGCTTATAAACAAGTGAAAAAGGCAAGAACACAGTGTGGTAAGAGCTGCTGAGGCACAAAGAAAAGGAATTTAAACCAATCTTGGAGATTGGAGAAATAAGGAAAGGTTTCTTAAAGATATATCATCTTAGGAGAAATCAACTAAGAAGGGTAAGAGGGGGGCAGGAATCCTGCAGTCACCCTGACTCTTCTCTCTCCAAGTCTCATATCCTAACAACCACCACTCCTATCTATCCATCTTTCCAAAATTTCTCCTGACTCTTTAATTTTTCTTTATTCTCACTGTCACTACCCTGCTCCAAGGGTGTACTAAATTCACTCCTCTAACAGCTTTGTAACTGGTCTCCACACCACATCAACCCAGCCATCCAGTTCTTAACCTAATCACTACACTGTAATTACAGTGATCTTTCAAATACTCATTCATGTTACTGTCCAAATTAGAATACTTGGGGGAGAGTGGGTGGTCCCCACAAACCTAACCCTTAGGATAAAATCCAAAATTCTTACCAACCCTTTCAAGACCTGGCCCCCACTTACTTCTGCTACAACCCTAGTATTTCCCACAAGAACTTCTTTCAGATCCCCTATCAGGTGCTGCTATCTACTGTTGCCAAGAATTTACGAATTTACGTAAGCTATTTTCCTCCTGTCAGAAACATAGGTTTAGTTCTTCACTAACTCTCATGTATTCTTCAGATCTCAGCTTAGAGGTCTGGGAAGACTTCTGTGATCACTCAAAAGCCTTTCTCAATACACCCTTCTAAGCTTGCTCCCACTTAAAACTGCCCCATCACAGTATTTATCACACTGTACAAGTGCCAGGTTAGCTATCTTGACTCCCTCATTTAAAGTAACGGGAAAATAGGGACACTTTTGTCTTTTTCACAGTCGCATTCTAATATTTAGAAACATTACCTAGTATATATAGTAGTTATATTTACTGAAATAATTATAAATGTCTGTTACCTTGGCTTTGTCTACCCTACTAGACAGCAAGCAGGCACTTTATACGAAGAAGCAATTTTTACTCTACAAAAGCACTCTGCAACTTCAAAGATATTATGGACTTCTTATTAAGTACACAGTAAGTGCTCAGTAAACACCTGTTAAATATAGTTGAACAACAGACAAAAGCCTTGTCCCATGCAAAGTTTCCCTAAATTCTACCTAAAATTAACTCTAAGTCACTCCGATTTTGATATAAACACCTAAAAATGACAAGATTTCAATTGTAGTTTCCTTTGTTTATAAAGATCTGAAATGTTCCTTACTTTTTAAAATAGTTTAAAGGACAAAAATTAACTATTCTCCCCTCCAATTCACATAAAGCTATATATTTTTTGTAGTTCAAGAGTTAAAAAGGAATCTTGAGAACTGGAAGACCAAAGATCAAAAAAGCATCCAAAATTAACATGCCCAAAGGAATGTTATTATTCATACAGAAATGGAAAAAATACATTCTTAAATAGCATGAATAAACCTGAGATAAGGGTAGTTTTCATGGAGGGTAAAGAAATAACTGAAAAAGTAAAATGCTCTATACTAGCCCATGTTAGTAAGAATTATGTAAGAGTATGGAATTACAGCACCTTCAAATTCATTTTACTTTTTTTTCCATTTGGTGAGGAGGTAAGATGAATCGTTTGTACTGGCATGGAGAGACAGAACTAATTTATTTTGCATAGTAGCAAATACATAAAGAGTTTTTAGGGAAATTTACATTTCTTCTTATGGAAAAGCCTAAGATTATGAAATTTTGATTCTGGGAAAGTTTTGAGTGAAGAACTGTAAATTCCTGTTTACCCAACCAACAATTTAAGCCATAACTGGGAATACACCTCTCCTGGACAACCTTCAATTCACCATCTCTAAAAATTGCAAAATTCTACAGCAAAGCCTCAAAATAAAAGGCAGGGGTGGGGTAGTAAGGATTTAAATGTCTCAATGGACCCAAGATACAATAGTAAACATCAAATATCTTGGCCAAACATTCTCTTAAAAGCTCTTATGCCACCCAAACAACTCTCCTAAAGACTGACCTGTGAATGTTTGCTTTAACTGCCTTTTTTGCCAAAGAACTCAAAACATGTCACACACACCTTAAGTATTCTCCAAACACAGGTTACCTTTCATTTACCACGTGCAAATGGGCAACAAAGAAAAAAGCTGACTACCTAATTATCAGTGCAAAACAAAAAGAGAAAATGTAATTGCTATCTTCGTTTATATGCACTGACTACTGCATTCAATAAAGTGTTTTCAACCTAAAAAAAAACATATGATTTTCAGCATTTTTAAGCTAAACATTAAGTTAACTTTGTCTAACTGCTTCATTTTTATAAGTATAAACTCACATTCCTTCACTAGTTCTTAACTGATTATAAATCCTTTCCATTATGCACTCTATAAATTATTTATCAGAAACTGTCAGAAAAAAATGTAAACAAAAATAAATGTATTACATAAAGCAAGATTAAAGGATGTGTGGTCTCAAGGTATCTTACATTTAAGAATATCTGGCAAGTTGCCACTGTTATAGAGCCTATTTACGCCTGGCTGGCTCAGCTGGCAGAGCATTTGACTTCATAGCAGGGTCTTGAGTTCAAGCCCTATATTTGGTGTGGAGCCTACTTTAAAAAAAAAGAGAGCAAACAGACCTTCTCACATTTATACAGATAATTTTTGAGACTATTCAGATGACGACCCTATGCTCAACTAATTATTTTACTTATCTACTTACCCTGTCAGTTAAAATAGGATTTACAGAACGAATTTTGGGCTTTAAAGATATAATTTCATTGGGACACCTGGGTGGCTCAGTGTGGTTAAGCCTCTGCCTTAGGCTCAGGTCATGATCTCAGGGTCCTGGGATGGAGCCCCGCATCGGGGAGCCTGCTTCCCCCTCTCTCTCTGCCTGCCTCTCTGCATGCCTCTCTGCCTACTTGTGATCTCTGTGTGTCAAATAAATAAAATCTTTTAAAAAAAAGATATAATCTCATTATCTCTGTATGCTTTTTTTAAATACCCCAAAACAAAAATATTCCCCAAACAAGATCAAAAAAATTTACTGAGCAGCCAAGCCCAACTTAAGGTTAATAAGGAATTTCTACCATCAAAATATTGAACTCAAAATATTGAAAGGCAGCCCTTGTTTACATTTTTTGAATATACAAAAAAGGATATTATTTTTGAGGTTAACACATAACACACTGAACCCAACCAGTTTCCAACTAGTATGTACTATATTGTGACTATAATCCCAAAATGATTCTCACATAGTTTACAGAAATTTTGACATAAAAAATTCTAATACCACAAAGATGTAAATCATTTAGTAATTTGCAGGTAGCAAGTGATAGGATATTTAAATCATGCCAGAAAGAAAAAAACATTATTTGGCAATACTTAATTTAACTCTTGGAAGCAATGCAAATATTATCACATTGTTAGTTATAAAAACTGGATAATGATAGAGTCAGGAAAGAGATGAACTAATTAACAAATTATTTTAGCACATGACTGTACCACTTGTGGATTATAATTTTTAAAGAATCTGAATATAATCAAATATAGCAAAACTTGAATTTTATTAATTTCAACTTTCTTTGATGAAACAAAAATATTTGAGATCTTGCCACAGGATCATTATTATTTTATCAATTATCATTAAATGCACACACACACACACACACACACACAGGAAAATGTTAGGTACAATTGAGTTCCAGCAGAGAAAAGACCAGATAAATTTCTTATTTTTTTTTTTTAAGATTTTATTTGAGAGAGAGAAAGAGTGCGAGCAAGCAGGGGGAGCAGCAAGCTGGGGAGAAGCAGGCTCCCCACTGAGCGAAGAGCTCAATGCCAGGCTGGATCCCAGGCCCGAGGAAGGAAGACGGGAGCCAAAAGCAGCCACTTAACCCAATGCACAACCCAGGCGCCCCAATTCTTTATATTTTGATATACAACTAGTTTGCATTAAGGCATTACTCACAGAGCTAACTCAACAAGAATTACATAGCCGACTTTTAAAGCAAATTAAGTCGTTCCTTTTTTGTAACATAAAAATCTTAAAACTAAAACATTTAACTACATATCCATCTGCATGCATGCAAATCAACTCAGTCCCTTTAATTAATAAAATAAGATGGCAAAGCTATGTTTTATCAAATGCCTTTACAACTATACTTTCCTGAACAATGAGTATGAACTAGATTTCATTCTTCATAGTTAGTAGCTAATCAGTTTCAGTATCTGGTTCTCATAGGCTGACATAATGCTGTAATGTTTCCGTTGCATAACATTCTGGGGGAAATGTTTAGAATTATTTCCACTGAAATTTTTAAGTCCTGTACACAAGCATCATGGAAATGTTTAAATCAGAGCTATCAAACTTCTTAAATAAAAATTCTAATTAAATTTTTTAAAAATTTGTTTTCTCAAAAATAGTGACTCTATTTTTTAAAAGTCATTTTTCTCAAGCCCCCCCC
>RCUC01148020.1:0-20291 GCA_003697995.1 Taxidea taxus jeffersonii
GTTTTCGGTCTTCCAGAAATTTCTCCTACTTCTTACAAAATGACCCCAATCTTAATTACCTTAAATGAGGGTACTGGAACCCTTCTCCAAAGAGTTTTAAGCATTGAAGTCTGGAAAATGTGAATGAGGACTTAGAGCTACCCATGTGAGATGGTGATCATGAGGAAAAGGGGAGAGGAGAATGGTTCTTGTAGGGTCAGAAGTGGACAATGGGATGAAGACAAGGAAAGTATTCAGGATTAGGACCCCAGAAGTAGTGTAGCATTCTGTAATGAATCTGGGCAGAGATCAGCACACCATACCTGTTGTGTTCCCATCTGGGCTCTTCCGTGAAATACTCTGGGGCCTGGGCTGTCCACTTAATGTCTTCAGGATTCGGTGGTGTGATGTGGAGAATATGGGATTTGGACAAGATGACCTCTATGCACCATCCCTCTTCCACCATTTTGCAGTTCTACAATTAGAGGATTATATAACTCTAGGAGGGAAAGTCTATTATTTGTTATTTTCATATTATTGTGAACTAATTCAATGAGCTTGCTTTCTCAGGAACTGGCATAGCCGACATTGAAGAGAAATGATTTCTTTAAGGGTTTTTTTTTTAAAGATTTTATTTATTTATTTGACAAAGATCACAAGTAGGCAGAGAGGCAGGCAGAGAGAGAGGGGGAAGCAGGCTCCCCGCTGAGCAGAGAGCCCGCTGGAGGGCTCAATCCCAGAACCCTGGGATCATGACCTGAGCCGAAGGCAGAGGCTTTAACCCACTGAGCCACCCAGGTGCCCCGAGAAATTATTTTTGATGAGAAGGCAGGAAGAGAGTATGTCATTTAGAAGCATGGAGCGGGGGCGGGTAGGTTAAGGAGAGGTAAGACTAAGGATAAAGCCGCAAAAGGGTGCTGGTGAGGTTCTGTTAGCTTTGTTTTACGAGAGAAGGTCAAGAAGGGTGGATAATGTCACCTGGCTAGCAAGGGTGGTATTCTGAATTTTAACCCAGCCTTTGCCAAATTCCAAAGTACAGAAAAGAGGTGCTCTGGGAAGTGAAAGAAAAAGGCAGAAAGAGGGAAAGAAGATGAAAATTTCCTTAGTCCAAATTGAAGTAGGAGGAAGTACAGTGCCTTGTTTTTTTCCTTCTTGTATACCCAGACAGGTCCCTGGGTCCTTTCCTGGGTTCTGTGGCCCTGGCTTAGGACAAGGAGGTGACAGCTTTCATAAGATGCTCTCAGAACAACTCGGGGCTTTTGACGCCGCCAGTTCCTGCTACGACAAAGCATTTGAGGGAAAACAGCCCATGTACTCAGGATTTCTGAAATGGGGGATTTTACAGAAAGTGGATCACATACAATGATTAGAGTCTCCTGCCCTAGGTTGATGCTTTGGTTCTCAGTGTGAATGCATGCAACTGCAAGATGCCGAGTTCAGAGACGGAGTAGGTCCTCACCAGCCCAGCATTCAGACAAGCCTAGGCCTGCATGGCCAAGGTCTAAGACTATACTGACCACCGGTTCAGGATTAACACCTGCATCAGGCACCCGTGAGGACGGAAGCGCGGCGGGGGCGTGGCCTTAGACACCCTCCCAAGCATAAATGAGAGGGTCTTGTTTGCATAAATCTGGAAAGAAACAGTTCGCACCACGGGGTGGCAGTATGGCGTTCCTCTTTGTTTCTTCTGAATGGCTGCATTTCCCCGACCTAAGGAATTAAATTTGTTTACAAACCCAAGTGCCCTTTCCTTCCTCCCCTCTTGGTTTACGTCCCTGTCCCCACACATTCTGAGCCTCAGCTGTGTGTGCGCGCGCGCGTGGTGGCGGCAGAGGATAAACGTTTAGGCTCCGTCTGTCCCTGACTCCCATCGTCCTTCTGTACCTCTGCAACAGCTCCATTAGCCCTTTGTTTTACTCTTGGAGCTTTATAATGAAATAAAAAAAAAAAAAAGAGGGCAAGCCTAAACATAACCCTGGAAGGGAAATTCATTTCTAGGCTGAGACGTAAAAAGCTTCTGGTGAAAATATTTGTGAGGGGAAAATCCGAAAAGGAGGAAATAAGATAGTTTCCGAAAGATAAACTGGTGATTTTTGCCAAGGGCAAACGGACAGAAGTCCAGAGGCGGACCCACAGAAGTTAAGTGTAGAGCTGCTCTGCCATCTGGTGGTCAGAGTTGCACCTGCCGTTTGTAATCTTCAGTTCCCCGACTTTGAGATTTTTATGCATTATAAAAAAAAAAAAAGACAAAAAATCAAGCAAGAAATCCTTATCCAAAAAAATCTTGAATAACTAGATAAAACTAATGCATGGCTGGCAACTTTTTATTTTGCCAAGTAATATTTTAAAAAATCTATCACCTATGGTTATCATCTTTATTTTTCTAGATTTTTATTTATTTATTTGACAGATAGATAGAGAGCACAAGTAGGCAGAGCAGCAGGGAGAGGGAGAAGCAGGCCCTCCACTGAGCAGGGAGCCTGATGAGGAACTCGATCCCAGGACCCTGGGATCATGACCTGAGCCAAAGGCAGCCGTTTAATTGACTGAGTCACCCAGGCGCCCATCATATTACTTTTAAAAAGGAATAATTTTTAACACAAAACACAAAACACAAAACACAAAAGTGTTTTTGTTTTCACAAAAAAAAGGACAGCCCTTTTAATTGAATATTTAGATTAATGGAACTATCATTACTTTTTTGTAATTTTATAATTTTGTTACACAAGGGGTGAAAATTTTATCAAGCTTCAGCACTGGTCTGAGGATTAATGTTTGAGAATCACTGATCCAAAACACTTCATACAATTACTTTAAATCATTTATAATAATATAAATATTATATTATTGCTGAAATATTTTCACATAGAGACTTGGAGTTAAACCACCAAATTCAAAATTGTCCTTTAGTGGCTAATTTTAACCAAAAAAAATTGTTATTATTTTAGTTTCTGAGTCTTTGAGATGCCTGTGGCTTTCTCACAATTGTTCCATCCTTTCATGGTTTAGGAGTAAATTGCCTCAATCTAGTTATTTACTGGTGGTAACATGTTGTTTTTCTGATGCACTGGTCTCTAAATTTTGATTGTGAAAATCATGTGTGAGCACCTACCAATTGTTATATGTGTATTTATTTTATGAAGTTTATAGTGTGCTGTTATGCACAGTGTATCTTTTTTTTAAAAGATTTTATTTATTTATTTGATAGACATCACAAGTAGGCAGAGAGAGAGAGAGAGAGAGGGAAGCAGGCTTCCTGCTGAGCAAAGAGACCCATGCGGGGCTTGATCCCAGGACCCTGAGATCATGACCTGAGCTGAAGGCAGAGGCTTAACCCACTAAGCCCTCCAGGTGCCCCTGCACAGTGTATCTTATAAAGCATCCACAAGACACAAAACATTAAAGAATATGGAACAAAAAATATAAGCCTTAAGTTCCCATTCTACCCCTAAATCCTCCTGTGTCCCCTGATAAACCCCATCCGCTCAGCTTAACACTGTTCTCTTGTCACTCCTCTGCTCAAAACTCATCAGTAGGTTCCCCGTGTGGAGGTCTAAGTCTGCGACACGCATTTCAAACCTTCTACAGCTTTCTACCTAAATCAGCGTTGACCTAAGTAAGCGTCTGGCCCATCTTAGGAGTCCTCAGATGCCCAGACCCCTCAGGTCCAGTCCTGACCCACCTCCCTCACCTCCCCTAGTATGGCCACATCTTCCTCTAAGATTCCGTTCAGCTGCCCCCTCTGCTGGGGAGTGACTTCCTGAATTCCCAAAGATCTCTTGGGATCTCTCCTTTGATTAGGGATGGGCCTTTTGGTCAACACTGGTACTTGAGGAAAAACAGGCAGAAATAGAGAGGCTAAAGTACTGAGATATATTATGCATAACAAGTTGGAAAAGAGGTGATAAAATAATTCCCCTTGGGGTAGAAAAATGTTTGTTCTCTTTGAAATTCCAAGAAAATCCACAGAAAAATGGTTAGAGATCATAAGAACATTTAGTAAGGTGACTGTTTATTAAGTGTATATCAATCTGTGATTTTCTCATATGTCCTTGATAATTATTTAGAAATATAGGATAATCTCAGTCTCAGTGTAACTCCCAAACTGGACTATCCCAGAATAAAACTGACCAGCAGGGTGCAAGATCCGTTTGAAAACAACTTTAAAATGTTTACTGAAAGAGAATGTTTAAGATGTGGGCTCTGTACCATATTTCTTGGGGTTGAAACCCATCTCAACCATTTACGTCCTCTGTGACCTCAGATAAGTAATTAGCCTTTATAAAGCTGTCGCACAATATAGAATTTGACTTCCTTTCATCCTTGGTTCCCGGGAAGGGAGATTCTGCATCCTTGGGATTTTCTAAGCTTTGTTATTCTTGGTGGTCCTTTGGACCACACCTGAATTTATGCTAATGAGATGGCTCAGGATGGGGCTAGTCCTGCCAGAAAGACCAACCATGAGACAAGCATCAGTCTGACATCGGGAGAATGAGGGGCTGAAGATTTAGTTCAGTCTCATCAGCAGTGATTCAATAAATCATGCCGCCATGGTAGAATCCCAGTAAAAAGCTCAATGGGGCTTCCTGGTTGGTGGATGTGTTGACGTCCCAGGAGGGTGACATGTCCTGATAGCACAGGGAAAGGACAGGAAAGCTCTGCTTTCAGGACCCTCCCAAACCCTGCCCGTCTCTTTATCTGACTGCTCCCGATCCTTTATAATGAAACCGTAATCACAAACATAATCACAGACACACCGCATTCCTGAGTTCTAGGAGTCTTGTGAGTGAATTGTCAAACCCGAGGGGACAGGAGGGTGCCGTAGAGCTCCAGGGCAGGGGGACGGGAGTAGAGGCAGGAGATGGTGTGCAGTGCGAGCTGGCTGTTAAGGAAGGTTCAGGGTGAAAGCGAACAGGGGAGATTCTGACTGGTGTAACCCGGGGGGGGGGGGGGCGGGGAGGTGGCCCCGAGAACAGAAACAAGACAAAGAGGAGGCATCATGATTGGAAGCAGATGAAGAGCTCAACTGTCGAGGAGATGTGAGGCCCCAGAGGAAAACCCAGGTGAGGAGCACCCAGGGGCAAGCTGGAGTCGGGCTGGGGACCAATCTGGGCGATGTCCCTGGGATGTCTCGGCAGAGTCCCAGAGTTTGGACAATGTCTGATCCTGGGAGGAAGAGGAACAGCTACTGGCACACCCCACCAGGTCAGTCTGGCTCTGGACCCCACACTTAAGAAATTGTTCTGGGATTAAGTTTCAGGAATAGCATGAGCATCACGGGACCACGTGATGAAGTACTTTTCCCACAGCCCTAGACCTAGGGTGTCCCTTCTTTACTGAGACCAAGGTGAGGAAGAAAGGAAGAATCTGCAGAAGGCCCTGCGGGGAGGGGTAACTTTCCAAGATGTCCTCAATGGGGTTGCTGTGCCTTCTGGTTGTGCTGTTCAAAATCCTGCTAGGTGGGGTGGGGTGGAAGGGCTGTGATGTCTGGGGTCTTGTAACTGCTACCTCCCCCCACAGAAACTAGCCTTTGGGGTGGTTTTCCAGTTTGTTAATTAAGAGTTTCTTTTTCTTTTTCAGTTTTTTTTAAAAGGTTTTATTTGTTTATTTGACAGAGGGGGAGAGAGAGAGAGAACAGCAAGCAGAGCAGCAGAAAGAGAGGGAGAGGCAGGCTCCCCATTGAGCAGGGAGCCAGATGTGGGGCTCGATCCCAGGACTCTGGGATCATGCCCCAAGCCAAAGGCAGACACTTAACTGACTGAGCCACCCAGGTGCCCCAATAGTTTCTTTTTCTTATTCTCGAATGTCAACTCAGGATCAGATAGAGCCCCTCTGATAATCTGGTTTGGTTAGAAGTAGAAAAAGCCTGGATTGACGGGCTGCCCCGGCACACAGCATCATCAGGGCTACTGAGGGGCCCCTGTCCCCTCGTCTGCTAGAAATATTATCACCTGCTTACCATGTGTCTGACGTTGCAGTGTTCTGGGTCTACAAAGATGGCAGGACACAGTCCTTCCTCCTGTGGGAACTGATGGGTTCATGACCAGAGCCGATAAACCAGTTCATGTAAAATGTCTGTGATCCAGACCAGAGTGTTCACTAAGTGCTCTGAGCCCACAGAGTAGGGACTTCTAGGTCGTCCTGAGGCAGGGGACATGGTGACATCTGAGGTGGATCTTGAAGTTTGAGTTGGTGTTACCAAGTGAAGGGAGAGGTCAGCAGGAAGCCATTGCCAGGAGAGGAATCCTGTGTGTAGAAGCACAATGAGTGCTTCTAGTGTAAATGAGTGTAAATGTGTAAATGAGTCTGGCAGGCTCAGGCTAGGAAGCAACCAGCTTGTGGTGTGGTGTGGTGTGGGCGCAGGTGTGTATGGGGTAGGTGGTGCAAGATAAAGCTGGAAAGGTACTTTGATGTGAGCAGGATTTTACAGGCCTCAGAAACTTCTAGAGGTTTTGATTTTGAACGCATTTGTTTAACATTTATATGCAGCAACTTGACTCGGCATGGGTCAGATATAGAACCTGCAGTTTGGACTGAAGGGGAAGAGAGGGATCATTTGGCAAAGATGCATAAGACCCAAAAATAAGGTTAACTAATTCTCCAACAGTGGTAGAAACAAGCAAGATACTGTATTGTGTGGTACTCTGATGCGTATGGGATGCTCAGCGTGGTGGCAGGCCTTAAAAGGGAAAGATCGAGGAAACCTTCCCTTGTGTGACACTCTGCTGTGTTCATCTTACCTATAATGAGATAATCAGGTAACAGGCCCTCAGAGTAGCCTGGGGACATGCCCAAGCTGACTGGGTACTGGGAAGACCAGTACATGGATTTTGATACAAAGACCACATGCACAGATTCATCTCTGGGTTCAAACTTCCTCAGGATAAACTGCCTGTTGCACTGGGAATGGAGCTCAGGATACAAACCCAGGTGTGCAAAGCTGATCAGATTTCTTAATTTCCTTTAAATCAAATTGGATCTGACTCAAAATCTCCAATCAACTTGCAGGCAGGAAATTAAACTTCACTCGCTATTGCAGTTCCTCTCTCCAAGAACGTGCAAAGATCCAAAGGTTGGACGGTGCTCAACATTGGGGAGGCCCTTCTGGTCGACGGTTGTTGGCTGAGTGGCCAGAGTCTTTGTGAGTTGTCCTTTCCTGACCTTTGCCTCGCTGTCGCCATATGGCATACGGAACACAGGACAAACTTCCATGACTTCTGACTCCACTGCTTGAGGTCCAACTGCTTTAGGTAAGAGAAGCATCCAATCCAGAGGAAGAGATCAAAAGCTTCCTGGAGGAAAAGGCTCTTTCTGCCAAAGCATTCTGCTTCATTTGTTATTTTCCTTCTTCTCAGGAACCTTCTGGTTGGATAATCTTTCACTTTTGTCCTCCTCATCCTGCCACACTTGGTCTGGTCCCTCTAGAATGGCCTTGCTCGTCATCTTGTTGTCTTTCCTGCAGAGACACAATAACCACCTAAGCAACACCAAACAATACAATTTCCAGTAGTAAGACATGGTATGAAGGGGTTAGGAAGGGGGGTAGGTATCGGTTCTTTTAGGCTCTCTGTGTATGACCTTCTTGTTGGTCTCAGGTATCCATCTGCTTAGAAGTAGATCAGTGTTCTTTTTTTTAAAAAATGATTTTATTTATTTATTTTAGAGAGAGAGAGAGTATGAGCGGGGCGGGGGGGGCAGAGGGAGACAGAGAGAGAACCTCAAGCAAACTCCATGCTGAGCAGAGAGCCCAATGTGGGGCTTGATCTAAGGACCCTGAGATCAGGACCTGAGCCAAATCCAAGAGTTGAACTCTTAGTTGACTGAGCCATCCAGGGACCCCAGTCTTACACACAAAACAAAAGGGAGAAAAAGAGAAAAGCAGACTCTACCTCTCATCTTTCATCCCTCCCTCCTGAGGTTGAGACATTTAAGAATATCAGAGTCTTTGCTTCTACCCTGTGGTCCAGCAAGCCACTCTCTGCAACCCCTCGCCCCCATTCATTTGGATGCCCTGCAGAGCAGAGCTGGGAGGCAGGCAGGGGACTGAGATCCGAGGGCACAGTGTTCAGCTTTCCATATAGACATGAAGTATTCCCCAGAGGAACAATTTAGATTACTGTACTGAGTTCCACTAAATCTAGGCAGACTCGCCTCCCTTCTTAACCTCTGGGTTGGGGCTGATGAAGAACACTGAATCTGGTAAGACAAGATAAATAAGCTTCATTTTCTCTCACATGTGAGTATATTGTGAGTAGATTTCCAACCTGGTACGCCATACAAAGGAGGGTTACGGGATAGAGGGAAGGGATTTTAGAAGCTGTAGCACAAAGGCAGAGACAAGAAAGTTGGGGTATGATTGGAGAATAGTGAGCTGAAATTTTGGCTGAAATGTTGGATACAGGTGGGGCAGTAATGGAACATGGATCTAGAACATTGGGGCTCATTTGCACAGTGGAGTGAGGATTCATAAGTATGTCAGTGAATAATGTTAGTGAGACATTAGCATTCATTATCCAGAGATTTAGAAGAGAAGGTGTTATCGTGGGATAACCATGCACCTATTAGGTTGAGTATGTGGACATTTTTGACATCCAGAAATAGTGTTCTCATATGGTTCTACCTAACATTTAAGGCAACTATCGTAAGTTCCTGTGACATGAAGGCCAGTCTTCATTTGTTGGCTCAGAATCCACCAGCAGGAACCTCCTAATGGTCCAGTCTTCATTAAATTGATTCTTTGATCATTTGTCCCACCATTTGCTAGTCTCCTTAGTTGCCTTTTTACAGACACACATTTCTTCATTTATTTTCCTCTACAGGATATCGTTGAAAGTCATTGTCAGATGCCTTGATAAAATCTGTTTTCAGTGCGGGTACCCTGTGAATGCAAAGAACAAGGTTAATCTGACTCTTGGGGAACACTCTTGGGGAACCAGCTCTATTTCTGACTGTCCACCATTTCTTCCTGTCAGTGTTTCTAAATAGCTCTGAAAATAGTCACTGTCCAGTCTTGCTCAGGGATAAAATCGAGCCAGCCTGACAATTTCAGGCTATATCTCAATTTCTAAAAATTCTCCCACTTTCTAAAACAGAAATATTTTATCATGTTTAAATATATATAATATATAAATATATAAAATGTATATAAAACTGAGCCTAAAAAGTTTTCAGAGATCATGGTTTCACATTATAAACTTTGAGGGGAACTGATGTAATTCTCAGATACTCAATTTCAAGAGGAAAGCTATGTATTATTTATTTTTTAAGTAAGAAATTTTAAAAGATTTTATTTATTTTTATTTTATTTTAAGATTTTATTTATTTATTTGACAGATAGAGATCACAAGTAGGCAGAGAGGCAGACAGAGAGAGAGGGGGAAGCAGGCTCCCCACTGAGCAGGGAGCCCAATGTGGGGCTCGATCCCAGGACCCTGAGATCATGACCTGAGCCGAATGCAGAGGTTTAACCCACTGAGCCACCAGGCACCCCGATTTTATTTATTTTTAGAGGGGGAGCTGCAGAAGGGGAGGGTCAAAGAGGGAAAGAGAGAGAAACAGACTCCACAGTGAGAACGGGGCTCAACTCAGGGCTTGATCTCAGGACGCTGAGATCATGACCTGCGCTGAAATCAAGAGTTGGACCTTAACCCACTGAGCCAGCCAGGCGCCCCTTCTTAAGTAAGATATTTTTAAGTAAGGAAATGATCTTGTAGGGGCCAAGGTTAGGCTGCCCCAAAACGTACTGCTTTGGCATCATGATTATTTTAACTGAAAGTTACTTAGGAAACAACCAGTGCAGAGGAAACTCAGACCCTCCTCTGTCCACCTTGAAAGCAGGAAATAAATCTCCCATTTGAAAGGCACCCTCTTTTTACTAAGAAGTAAAAATACATCCTTATCACCAGAGACAGGGACTTTAAAATGGATCAGGGTGCAGAAATAAACATTGTTGGGACACCTGGGTGGCTCAGTTGGTTAAGTGGCTGCCTTCGGCTCAGGTCATGATCCCAGCGTCCTGGGATCGCGTCCCACATCGGGCTCCTTGCTCGGCAGGGAGCCTGCTTCTCCCTCTGCCTCTGCCTGCCACTCTGCCTGTGCTCGCTCCTGCTCTCTGTCTGACATAAATTAAAAAAACAACAACAAAAAACATTGTTATTTTTTTCCCCCTAATTTACTATCTCAGCTCAAATCCTGCTTAAGAATTCCTTGCTAATTAAAGCTCCCAAACGTCTATTTTCTTTATCCTGTCAATTCCTCACCAATTTATTATCTCTTTGTCTAAAAAGTATAAAAACTGCTGTGGTCGTTTCTTCAGGTCTCAATCTCACTATTGGGCCTCCGTGTGCACGTAATAAAACCTAGGTTTTTTTTCCCTCCTGTTCATCAGTCTCATGTAAATTTAATTCTTAGTCCAGCTGGAAGACCTCAGTTGCATCCTAACCAAATACCAGAGCTGCGGTATTTTGTGAGCTTGTAATAATTCCAATCTCTAGGCGATGATATCGTGGAAGATTCCAAAATGCACTGAGCATTGCAAAGAGAGTCATTCAGAAGGGCGTCTGGAGGATACTGAGGAAGCAGGGCTTATGCACCTGTTCTGTCTCAATTCTCAGAATAAGGTGAACTTTTGACTTTAATCAATTGCATTTTGTCAGTTTCATCTCCACTGCACCTCCGCATCACCTGGAAAATAATCCTGGCTCAGGTTCTGTCCTCACCCGTTTTTGAGCGGAGGTTTCGTCTTCACCCTCTGAGTGGGAGATTCTGGTTTCAGGTTCTTGGTGAGTACTCCATTATGGAAAGTAATTCTTCTGAGGGGACTTCTTCTTCTTTTTTAAGATTTTATTTATTTATCTGACACAGAGAGACAGCAAGAGCAGAAACACAAGCAGAGGGAGCGGGAGAGGAGGAAGCAGGCTTCTTCCTGAGCAGGGAGCCCAATGTGGGGCTCAATCCCAGTACCCTGGGACCATGACCTGAACCGAAGGCAGACCCTTAACGATGAGCCACACAGGCGTCCTCTAAGGGGACTTCTGTGAGCCTCCTGCTGGAATCCCTGTAGGATTTAGGTTTGAGGAATATGGCTCTTGTTGTAAAATTTTGTCCCCATTGGACACACATTCCCTGAGATGAGTTATAACTCCATTTGCCAAAACAGGGCATTTTTGATACCCCCGAGTTAGTTTATTTGTGTACATAACTGGAAAAGGTTTATAAGACTAAACAAAATGAGGGGGAAGCTTATTTTAATTGGAGGCCTCTAAAAGAAACCCTGCAAATTTTTGGTTGCCTTTGGGCAGTGAAACCCAAACTTAAGGAAACTGAATAAGCCAAGCTAAGAAATCTAGAAACATTGGCTGAAGCTTTTAAACCCCTTCCTCCTCCTTCTGCTCACTGTCCCCCCACCCCCGCTCTTCCTTCCCCTTCCCCACCACCTCCTGTTCTGTAGCCTTCCTTAGCTAAACAGCCCTTCCCCTCCTGAGACCCTGACTGCCTTCTGATCCTACAGGACCCCATGTAAGGTTAAACCTAGGGAGGCAGGAATGGCCCAAACTTCCTTCACCCCATAGTCAAATTCTGAACTATGGGCCATAGCTACCAAAGCTACCAAAGACCCTTGTACATTTGCGGGGGAATTTAACACTGTGATGCAAACACATGACCCCAGTTTCTCTGGTTTGTATCAACTAATTATAAAGCGAGTTGGTGAAGCCTAGTGAGAAACTGGAAGCAGGCAGCTCCCTGATAGAACCCACTAGAACAATTCCCTAAGCAGACAGCCCTTAAACTGGGAAAAAGACTGTGAAGCTATTCCTGAGGCTTTCTTCCCCAAATCCTTAGCTAGGGAAAAGATTCCACAAGATAGTCAAAGTTCTGATGAATCTGTTCTTGGTTATCGTAACTAACAAGAGAGTGTCTTTGCTGAACACTCTGGCCTTTCTGTCACCCAGTGAGCCAGTTCTGTGATGATTATTATTTTTTTAAAGATTTTATTTATTTATTTGAGAAAGAGTAAGCATGCTAGCATGGGAAGGAGCAGAGAGGGGAGGATAAGCAGACTCCCCATTGAGCACTAGCCCAGCGGGGCTCAGTCTCAGGACCCTGAGATCATGACCTGAGCTGAAATTAAGAGTCCTATACTCAGCTGGCTGAGCTACCCAGGTGCCCCAAGACAGCTGAATTATTTTTCATTCTACCTTTGCTGATGGCCTAGGTGCAGATTGATCATTTCTTGTTAAGCAAACCCATTTAAATTTGGCAGAGTATGCAAACTCCTGATCTTGTTAATCTAGCTAGTCCTTACTGGCTGCAGTCTTGGCAGCCTCATCGGCAGATGATTTCTCCCTGCTATGAGGTCATCTCCTTTTTAGTGTCCCTACTACTACTTTGCTACTTCTTTTGGAAGCCAGATGGCTTTGAGGAGTCTTAGTATCTCTTCCTTGTTTTTGATAGCTTTTCCTGCAGTAGTAGGGAAGCCCCTTTCCTTGTAGACGGCCCTCCACATATGTACAGTAGCAAAGGCGTATCGAGAATCAGTGCGGACGTTGACCTGCTCGCCTTGACTGAGGGCTCGGGCTTGGACTAAGGTGTATAGTTCAGCCCATTGTGCTGACCATGCAGCTGGTAATGCCTTAGCCTCTAGTACTTCAGTGGTCGTGGTCACTGCATAACCTGCTTTTTGGGCACCCTCTTGTAGGTAACTGCTGCTGTCGCTGAACAGCGTGAACTCTGAATTTTTTATGGCTTGATCTCGTAGATCTGGACAGCTTGCATAGACTTCATCAATTACTCTGGAGTAGTCATGGTCTGGTTCCCCCTCTTCTCTGGGGAGATAGGTTGTTGGGTTTAATGTCCTTACTGTTTCAAGGGTGACCCATGGATTCTTGCAGAGGAGCCCCTGGTACTGTGCAGGCCGAGAGCTGGAGAGGAAGTGGTGCCCCTCTGTGTTCATGAGGGATGCCACTGCATGAGGAACCTTGACATTAAGTTCTTGTCCCAGGATGAGCTTGTCTGCCTCCTTAAGGTGTAGGACTGTGGCTGCTAGCTCCCTGAGGCACGTGGGCCACGAGTTCAGCTTCTTTCACAGATAGGCAGCTGGCGGTTGCCAGGGCCCAACAGTCTGGGTGAGAACCCCAAGTGCTCTTTTTTTAATTTTTTTTTTTTTCATGTACAAAGAGATTGAAGGTTTTTCATTCTCTGTTTGGTAGGCCCAGGGCTGGAGCCTGTCCCAGGGCAGACTTTATCTCTGTGAAGGCAGCTTCTGCTTTCCCAGTCCGGGCAGGGGGTTCTCTATTTGGTCCCAAGAGATCATAGAGGGGTCTTGTTATTGCTGAGAACCCAGCAATCCAGATTCGGCAGGATCCTGCAGCCCCCAGGAGTTCTCATAGGCCCCTTTTCATCTGGGGCTGTGGCAAGGAGATGATGACTTTCTCTCCCGCACTAGTTCTCTTTTCCCTTGGGTGCAGAGGAAACCGAGGTTTTGGGCCTGTTGTTGGCAGATTTGTGCCTTTTGTGTAGTCTTCTTGTGTGTAACTGGCAAGGAGGAGGCCATCCGCATACTGGAGGGGGGTGCATGGATCTGGGACCACTGGGTGCAGGAGATGGCTACCTTGTTGATGGCCTGCAGGTCTTGGGCTGGTCAAGAGCCCCCTCCTGGCTTCTTAACTGGCAAGAGTGGGGTATTTTAAGCTGACTGGCACTCAATTAGGATACCTGCTTTTTTAAGCTTGGCCAGATGTTTGTGAAGGCCAATCTTAGCCTCTTGTGGGAACGGCTATTGCCTTTGTGTCTGGGGTTGGACTTCAAGATTAGTTCAACAATGACAGGGGCCTGATTCTGGGCTAGTCCAGGTGGGTTGTCTTTAGCCCACACTGAAGGGAAAGGTGAACTCCAGGGCCATTTGGCTCCACCTGGATGCAAAATAGCCTCCATTCTTTTTTCCTTGGTGTGGAAATTGCTAGTACCAGAGACCCTGTCTCCTCTTGCCCTGGGTTTAATTGGAGACTGTATGCCCGGTGGGCTCAAGGTTATCTGAGCCCCAAGCTTACAGAGTATATCTCGGCCCAGGAGGGGGATGGGGCAATCGGGTAGATAAAGGGAATTCATGCTGGACCTGGTGGCCCCAGGTTTACACTGACGACCCTGGCAAAAGGGCTGTTGTATTGCCCGTGTCCTGGTAGTCCCAAGGATGGCTGCAATCCTCTTGCTGAAAGGGGCCACTGGGGAGGTGACAACAGAGTGCTTGGCCCCAGTATGAACCATTAAATCACTTTGGCCCCCTATTTTTATTCTGACCGTGGGCTCATGGGGGCCAAGGAGAGGAGAGCCCAGTCCCCCTCAGTCCGAGTCTATTTCTTCTGCATAGCCTGTGAGAACCCCCTTCTCAGGGCTCTTTCTTTTAGCGGGTGAGCTTTTGAGCCTTACCCTGGTTGGGAAGTACATTTGTTCTTGTTTTTTCTTTTTTTTTTTTTTTTTAACACACCTTTACAGTAGGCACATTGATTCCTGGCCAAGATCAGGGCCAAACCCAGAACCCAGGGTTTCCCACTTTCAGTGGTTGGGGGCTCTCTGCCTTACAGGCCTCTCCGCCTTACAGACCTGTTCATTCTGAACAGGTGGGCTCATGGGTCCAGTGGAGAGGGTCGGTGGTGGAGAAAGGTTGATAATACATCACGGAACGGCCGGGTTGGACTCTTCTGTCTTTATCGTGCCTCTCAGGTTCTCGCTTCTCTTGTACTCGCATTTGGAGGGCACCTGGCGTGGCCTGGGGCACAGCCTGGCTGCTGGTCCTGGAGAAACTGGATCCTCTGGGCCTGGGGCGCTGGGGAGACTGATGGCGGTGGAGTGTCGGGAACTGGACAGGGCCATGTGTAGATGGCCTTGGGGGTGTGTACGGAGGGGGCAGGATCAGTTTAGCCTTGGGATCTCTGGCTAGGATCTGTGGAGGTGGGGGCTTCTGTGGTCTTTTTGGGCTGCTTGGATGAGGCAGTTAAGACCCTGGCCTGTCCCTGCCTATTGCAAGTGGATCGCACCCAGGGCGGAGGGTCTGGGCAATTCCTAGCCCGGAGTCGATGTACAGAAACTGGTCAGGGTGTCCTGGCTCCTCCCAGTTACAACTTGTCACACCCGATGAACCGCTGGGACATCCAATGTCCGTGCTGAAGGCCAGCCGACATGAAAGGTGGGCCATTGTAACTCACATAGGGTTCTCAGTTTGCTGGGATGCATCTTAACTCCACAGTCTTTTGAAAACGCCTTCCTGAAATTTTGATCAGTCTAGGGCTGTAGATTTGCTGTGCCCTGACCCCACAGTGATGTTCCCGTGTGTGGGGGCACAGAGACAGACAAGGGTGGGTGCCCCTCCAGAGGACAGCAGTCAGATGCCCGCCTGTCCGCCCTCCCGGAGGAGACTTGGCTGCCTCTTGGCCGCAGCGAGTCCACATAAACCCTGGACTGGCGACCTGAAGGGCTCACCCTAGACCCCATGAGGTCACCACGGAAAAAGGTTGGGGCCCACTCCACTGGACACCGTAGTCCTAAGACCCTGGAGCCACAGAATCAGTCCGCCTGACAAGCCAGGTGAAACTGCACGTTCACTCACGCATTCACACCGAGGTTACTACAGTTCCTCCCCCGTCCCAAGCCCTACCTGTGGAATTCCTTTCAGAAATAACTTTCTGACCCCCCTTTTGGGGGGTTCCTGACCTGAGGGACTTCTCTCCCTGGGAAGTCCTACTGTGAGACTTCTAAGAGGTCTCCGGAAGGTGATCAAGTTTCTGCTTCCACCCTGATGGGGGTCCCTGACTGGTCCTGGGACCCCAGGCCTTACCGGAATCCGACGAGGGAACCAGGTCCTCACCCGCCAGGTCTCTTTTGAGTCCAGAGGGAACAGCCCAGCGGGGTCTGTTCAAAGCAAGGAGACTGCCAAATATTAGGCAGGGCGCGCCTTCTCCTTAGGATCCCTCCTCCCGTTACCCCCGCGTTCCATCACCCCCGCCATTGCCCCTCACACCAGCGGCAACAATGGGCCAGCGCGGTCGGGGTTCCAGGTCAGGGAACCAAATGTTATGGAAGGCGGACTGGATCCTGGCCAAAAAGCCCAAGCGGTCCTCGGAGACCTGGGAGGATGGGAGGTTTATTTCACACCACTGGGCCCAAAAGAGAGGAATCGCTCAAGCTCTGAGCCCCGAGCACAAAGGGGCATACCTTGTACATTTGCACCTCCGAGTCTCCTGCCCCTGCAGCAGCGAGTGGGGCAGGGGAAAGCCCGGAATGGATCCCGGGGTGGGGCTGGATTCCCCTGCTGGATTCCTCGGCCGCCTCAGAACACAGACTTTCCTTACCAACAGCACCAGCGGAGTAGTTGAGACTGCCCTCCTGCAGAAGCCCTGCTTACCTAGACCAAACTCCTGCTCCGCTTCCCACCGGGATTTCCGCTCTTCCAATATAGGAATGAGGGAAAGGGGAAAAAAAAGTGCTCCATCCTGATTGGTTGGAAGGGCCTTGTCCTGATTGGTCAATTCTGGCAGACAAGTCAGGCAGCTCATTGGTGCTTTTTGGAGCCAGGGTCCTGGGTTTTAAGACCACCTGGTAGAGGGCGAAGGGTGGTCCTGCTTCCATGGTCTCTGTCTCACTAGCTGGAAATAAGCAAAGAAAACCAAACAAACAAAAAACAAAACAAAACAAAAATTAAAAAACAAAACAAAACAGGACATCTGGGTGGCTCAGTGGATTAAGCATCTGACTTTTAATTTTGGCTCAGGTCATGATCTCCGGGTTGCGGGCTGTGCTCCCCTGTTGAGCAGTGGGGAGTCTGTGTGGGATTCTCTCTCTGCCTCTTTTGTACCCCCCGCCCCAACTTGCTCTCTCTCAAATAAATAAATAAATCTTAGAAAATAAAACACTAGAAAGAAAACCACACAAATCCTGAAACTTCAACGTCAACAACTACCTGCAAACCAACACAAACCCCTATTTGAAGTGTTACTCCAAAGTGTACCTGTTAATCCTGCAAAAGGGCATTTAAAAATTTTTTTAAAAGGACTGGGGCGCCTGGGTGGCTCAGCGGGTTAAAGCCTTTGCTTTCGGCTCAGGTCATGATCCCAGGGTCCTGGGATCAAGCCTCCCATCGGGCTCTCTGCTCAGCAGGGAGCCTCCCCCCCCCTCTGCCTACTTGTGATCTCTGTCTGTCAAATAAATAAATACAATCTTAAAAAAAATTTTTTTTTAAAGGACTATCTAAAACTCAAAGGACTGAACCAAGACAAGGTTAGTCAATCTCCTCAATCTCTTAATGAAAGGGCCCCTTCCACCAATCTCCCCAGTAGGGCTACTCGAGATTTAGAGGGATCTGCCTTTTCTTCCAGACCAATATTTTGGGGGCAGTTGACGTAACCATAGGGGAGAGATAGCCAAGGCCCTGATAGACACAAGGGCAACTTTTTCGTTCAAAACCTAACCAGCCTCTCCCATCCCCTTCCTCAGAGGACTCAAACTGTATAAATGGTTGGGGTTCTTAATACCCTATTATGGTTTTCAGATCTTGTCCCATGGCATTCTACCTGGGATCCAGTCAGCAACATCATGTGTTCTTCCTGGTCCCTTTGGCTCCTATGCATATATGAGGTCAAGATTTTCTTGAAGCCCATCATGGTGTTCTTCTTTTCTCAAAAGGGGTAAATATTTTTGAGTAGCAAACCCCCCAAGTCCCAAACTTGGTGAAAATCTTGACACCCTAATATCTATCCCTGTTTTTTTTTTTTTTCCTGTAAAACTCTAACACTGAACCTCTCTTGGCTTCTTTTCCTAAGGCTCTTTGGTCAAAGAAATGCCACTGATATTGGGTGTATTTTTTCTGCACTACCCATTTAAATTCAGATTGATAAAATAAAGCCTCTGCCCAATAACAAACAATACCCTTTAAATGCTGAGGCAATCCAAGGAATCAAATCTATCATGGAAGATTATTTATAAAGAACTAACTGCCCCATGTAACACTCCCATCCTTCCTATCCATGAGCCACAAGGAAGGGGGACTATGATTGCTACAGGATCTTAGGGCAGTTAATAATACTGTATTTTCTAAAAAAGACAAAGTACCACAAAATGAATCACTGAGCATAGGATTATCCACTTTGGGCTCTTATTATAAAGAAACTAAAAATATCTAGGTATTTTAGTTTACCTAGTAAATAACATTCTGTGCCACATTGAGAAAGCATGTATTTGCCTATTTACAAGTCCACAATTGCTTAATTCTTAGTTTTTGCTGGGAATTAAGGATTCTAAAGGTAAAGAATTCTAGTTAATATACATAAAAACAAAATGACTAAAACCAATAAGGTTGAAAGGAAAAGACTATGTATGAAAAGTATACAGGGAAACAGGATGTGTGTTTTTGGTAAAAGAAGATTTGAGGAATGGAAATGCATTTTGCTACGGGAAAATGAAAGCGATTTTGCTATAATGTCCTATTTTGGAAATGCAAAGAACAAGGGACAAACTAAAATGGACATAGGAAGTTGTAGAAAGTAAAGGGAAAGAAATTTTATGTTGCATGGTCAAAGCTGGCTAAGATTGAATTGATTTATTTATAGCTTTCAAAAAATGAAACTCAATAGGATACTGATGCCTCATTAGAGTTTGGTTTTCTCTCTGTTAAAAGGGCAAATATTCCGAGATTTTTTGTCTGTTCTTAAAAAGAAATTTCTTTATCACTTATGTAATCTGCTGGGAAACAAAGACCCCATGTTTTGTCTTCTGTGTTTTTGTCTTTATCACATCTTTAATTACTTATGAAAACTGAGGCTTCTTTATTCAAAAAGAGCTAAGACTTCTGAAGCTACATGATATTCTATATTTGTTCTTTAAATCTTTTTGTCACCTTGGTTAAGTAAACAATTAAGCATTGTTTCAAAATATTCTGTGATCTTATTTATTTAGTCAAGCACCCAAGCCTTTTGATATATTTTTTTAAAGATTTTATTTATTTATTTGACAGACAGAGATCACAAGTAGGCAGAGAGGCAGGCAGAGAGAGGGAGAGAGGAAGAGAAGCAGACCTCCTGCTGAGCAGAGAGCCCGATGCGGGGCTCGATCTCAGGACCCTGGGATCATGACCTGCGCCGAAAGCAGAGGCTTTAACCCACTGAGCCACCCAGGCACCCCTGATATTTTTTATAAACTTCCCAAAATCAAATTCTAAATGAAGTCTTTTTGATCTGGAAGAAACTTGGATTATTTTTCCAGAGGGTCCCTGGAACATTCCAAAGGATCTATTGAACTATTTAGGCTTATTTAGTATGTTAAATTACATAGGGTACACTGTCAAATAAGTAATACTAAATCTTCTTTGATTTAGTATTTATATACCTTTTGTATTTACATAGGTGTATGTTAATATAAGTGTTCCAAAATTTATATGAAATTCCTGATAGAACTTCAATGAGAATCTGTTCTCCTTGTAGCAGGATGCCCAATGTAGCCCGTGCTTCCTTGGATCCGTTTACTCTTGGATAAAAGGAGATGCATTTCAATTTTGCAAAAGCCTAATCAGATCCATAGAGAGGAATCCTACTTCGGCAGAATGGTCTTTCCGCAGTACACTACTGGGAAATGAAGACATTGAACATCACAGCCTTCAACCCAAAGACTTGGTTTATTGGAAAAGATACCTCTTCAAGGGATCATAACAGATATTGCTAACCAATCCTTGCAGCATTAAACTAGAAGGTATCGATTCATGGATTCATGTTTCTCATTTTAAAAAGGCTCCAGGGGCACCTGGCTGGCTCTGTGGGAAGAGCGTGCCACTCTTGATCTCAGGGTCATTAGTTCAAGCCCAAAGGTGGGTGTAGAGATTACTAAAAAATTAAAATAAACAATAAAAAAGGCTCCAAAGTCCAAATGGACTACTAATCCAACTTAGACCTTAAATTGATGAAATCCTGGAGAAAGAAGCAGCCATCTGAAGTAGAAGGCTTCCCTGAGTCAGGACCAGGCCAGTACAATAACTCTTTCATAACATCAAACACCCAATGGAAACTCCTGGACTCACTGAGATCTTGGCACTATTGTTTCTTTGTTTAGGAATTCTTAGGATTTTTCTGTTTTATATTCAGTAGGACTTCACCGGTGGTAACCGAATCTCAGTGGTTTCTGTATACCTATTGGTCCCTTCCCTGCCTTGATATATACCCAACATTATGAAGCTTTAAAATCCTATTAGTTTTTCTTCCTGCTCTTTTCTCCTCCTGAACCTGGAAGGATAATGTTGTTGTTCAAATGTCCCAATCCTTAGCTTCATCTGGCCA